>VRLP01001869.1:0-107500 GCA_009660295.1 Lophius piscatorius
CTTTTTTAAATGTGTCAGTCGTCTGTGGAGCCCTGAGATGGTCAGGGAGGGCATTCCACAGACGAGGGGCAGCAGAACAGAAGGCCCGATCACCCATGGTGCTAAGCTTAGTCCGGGGAAGGAGGAGGCGGTATGAGTGGGTAGAACGGAGGGATCGTGTTGAGGTCAGTGGGGAGAATAGTTCTTTCAGGTGGGGGGGTGCGTTACCATGGATGCACTGGTGAGTGAGGAGAGAGATCTTATAATCAATCCTGGTGGAGATGGGAAGCCAATGAAGGGAATGAAGAACGGGGGTGATGTGTTCGTGTTTACGAACTCTCATCAGGATCCTTGCAGCACTGTTTTGAACATACTGAAGTCTTTGAAGATAAACTGAATCTGAGTGTTCACTCAGATTGTGATTAATACTAGTGAGCTTAAAAATCAGATTCAGTTTATCTGAGTGATTAATACTAATCACTCAGATAAACTGAATCTTAGTGTTTACACACTCTACCGCCTATAAAAACTACTACAACTAATCTTAACAATAACACTAAGAAAAAAGAGTGAATAGAGAAAATATAAATACGCTTTAACAAGAATAATAATATGCCAATTCCTAACATTATGATACTTTGAGGGTGAACTTGAATATTTAAGTCCGAGAACACAGATGCCCACGCTGCAAGAAAAGTTGAATATGTGCAGATGTAAATATAACATTACAAATTTTATAGTGGAAAAAATGTGAAAATAACCTAAATAGAGACGGTCAATGTTTGAAATGTTATTGAATTCTGTCTGTTTTTAGAGAGTTTTGCTTATAGAGGGACGCCCCCTAGCAAACCTGTGCATTCAGAAATATGAATGATGAATGGATGAATGGATGAGTGGATGAATGAGGAATGGATGAATGATGAATGGATGAATGGATGAATGGATGAATGGATGACTGATGAATGGATGAATGAGGAATGGATGAATGGATGAATGGAAGAATGGATGAATGGAAGAATGGATGAATGGATGAATGGATGAATGGTTGAATGGATGAATGGATGAATGGATGAATGGATGAATGGGCGGACATAGGTAGGATTAGGGACATAAAATGTCTTTGTGGCGGTATAATACTAATGGAGAACTTTTGTTACTCAGCGTAAGTTTCCTTTTCGACACAGTTTTGGACATATGTGTCAAAAGTCTCTTTTCTCTCACCTTCCCATGATGCTCTGCTGTTAACAGTTTAGTTTACAGTACGTTTCTGTAAATAACGGAATTCTGGCGTCTACGTTGTAGTCATACATTATTTCTTCCTGATTGCATTCGTTTCCAGCATGTCAGTGTGTGACATTAATGCCTTTTGGATTTATTTGAAAATCTATAGCAAAGTTTTACAGTGTACGTCTCTCTCACAGCGTCAAATGAGAATTATGATACATAAAATACTCATAAGATTTTTATTTTTTTTTCTAGATCAGGCCCGTCAACCTCCCGGAGTCTCTGCTGGTCCCCTGGCAACTACTTTGAGGAAGAAAAAACTGGTATTTTTGTCCAAGTAAAAAGGACAGTTGTATTTATTATTTTTTTCAGATTTTTTATTCAACTGCATAAGCTCAAGCGTAACCTAACAAACTTCTGGCACTAACCAATGTGCACGTTTACCAGAGACAGAAGAGTCTCATCTCACTCTTGGTATGAAAGGTAGCAAACTTATGTTCCAAAATGTCAACTTTATAGCTTATTTATGTACAGATCAGGGTCTTCATCATCTTCATCTTCTTGGTGTGGTTACAGGGACAACTGGACTCTCAAATCTGCTTAAATGTCTATAACAGTAATAAGTGGATCTAACAATGGTTTGAATCTGATCAAAGCTCTTCATGACAGGAAGACTGACGTCCTTTTATGAATTATATAAAACCCATTAAAAAGTGACACCTTCATAAAATATCCATCACGAAGCGTTTGGAACGAAGTGTGTTTCAATTTGCTCCCGTTCAAATGTTTTGCCCGCTGAGGTCTATTAAGGCGTGTTCATGCGATATGCATGAACGGATCTCCGACGACCTGACGGGAGAGGGGGACCTGGGCCACCTCTGATTGAGAGCAGCAATAAAATCTCCCCGGGAGAGAATGAAAGATTAATGACGTCTGTAATGGCCAAAGTTATGACGCTAATAGACATTAGCTGGGGTGACACTTGGGCCGCTAGGACCCTCCTGGCCCGGAGACTACAGCAGGAAATAGAAATGATATCCTGCTTGTGCAGGAATAATGTGTGTGCGTGTGTGTGTGTGCGTGTGTGTGTGTGTGTGTGTGCGCCAACGTTTGACAGCGAGCTAATGGAGGTGAGAGCGGGACACCGAGTGCAGTGATTAGTCTGAAGTGACGGGGTTAATACTCCAGTTTGACAGTAATCATTAAAGAGCAGACATTACCACACACTCATACACTCAGACAGCCATTAATGCTGTCACAGATCAAATGTCAGCAAAGCCCGGTATACATCATACGCACTCCACTACCCAGAATCCACTCAGTCCAACCAAACTGTGTCGTCACTGCGAGTCTGTCTGGAGTCTGATGTGAAAACCGGCAAAGTAAAGAAGACCAACTCTGTCCAAATTACAAAAATGATGGATTTAAATTGACGGTTCAGCAGTTCCCCAATTAAAATTCAGTTTAAAGAAAAAATAACTTTGACATAGGATCCCTTTAAAAAAAAGTAATTCAGCATGCCCATGGACATCTATGTGAATCTGATACAGTACTGATATTTAAAAAATAAGAATGTAAAGATGTCACTTTATTGTAATGCTCGCGTCAAATTCATCTAATAGCACATTAATATCATACAATATTTTTCATTTCACTATTGATTAATCTCAATATGGTCGACACATTCACCCTTAAACCCACACTGAAAACTACAATAAATGCATTTTTGTAGTCCCACACTTATAGATCTGTTCATAACTGTGAAAACACCCTTGTGTGGCTCATTAAATGTTTTACCAGGCTATAGCTGGAAAACAACACAAACAAACTAATGTGTTTAATGATACAGAGACACTGATCAGAATCTCATTTGAATAAGAAATGCTGCTCAAAATCAAACAAAGAAAAGGTCTTTGACGGCTGCTCTATTATGACACAGCACAAAGTACGGTAAGACAATTTATATTAATACAAGCATCAATATTATTTATTAAAATATTAACTAGGTCCTCCTAAAAAGGTCCATAATCAGTCTTCTATCTAGTTTGTTTGTTTTTTGCTGGATTTTATTGTGCACAATGCTAAATTGTAATGAAACCCTTGGTGTATGTCACAGTTAAAGGTTACAGGATATGTATAAAGCTCCTTCTAGTGCAAATAGGTGTTATTTTGCAGCCCAAAAACTCCTCTCTGGGACAGAAAACCCAGATTTTTGGCCCATTTCAGGTATAGAGGCTATTGCTAACTGTGCCAAATGGAGAGTCTTCCTGAACCAATCCCACAAGAACCATGTAGAATAATAATATCTAATTTGATGCGGTAGTTATCAAGGAGTTCCTCAGCAAATACAATTGATTATTAAAATTGATTATTGTTGTTTCATGGTGTTACTGCAATCTACTGAAGTTATAGCCTTTTTTTTATCCCACCCCCAAAAAAACTAACTAACACTGACAAGAAATGATTGTAGGTTTTAAGAAATACACCTGATAGTCGTGGAGTTATTTCAAGTTTATTTTGGGTATGTTAATTTAGATAAAACTTAACTTAAAAACCAATAAGCAGACCAGGTTAATATAAACATCCCATATATTAAATCACACAACATTGCTCCAATATTAAAAGTTGCTCTGAAATGGTATACCTTACAGAAAAATGGGTATTTATCATGAGTTTTAAAAAATAAAATGTTATTGTCTGTCAGAGGCAAAATCGTCATTATAAGACAATAAAGGTAGTGGATATAAGTTTTTTTTTACATGTTTTTAAAGTATTTTTATTATTAATCAGCAAACTAAAACTACCAAATTCTGTGTATCTGACATAATAATCGATCATTCAACCCGTGCAGCATGAGAAACATGCCAATACTTGACAAAAGATGAGCAGTTGATGATGATGATGGATGCAGTAAAGCACTTACACAACGGGAGTGTAGTTGATATGAATATATGTATAGTGCCAGTTTCATACCTCAAACTTGACTGTTTTGTTCAATGAAAAATGAAAATGCAAACCCTGATGAATGAATTCAACCCTCCTGTTTTAGTTGCTTCACTGTGTACAAAGTGCTTTGTTATGTTACGGCCACTAGAGGGCAGTGCAGGGCTCAGCAGGAATCTGCTGCAGGATTACACAGTTCATCAAGGAGAGGAGAACTTCACAGAGAATATATCCTGCAGTGCTAAGTCTATTTCTTTTTTCCTTTAAAGAAGTTAGAAGTATTCTCCTGCTTTTAGACTTCTACTGAATGGAACCTCTTCAAAATGTAATGTGCAACAAAGCAATAAAGTATACAGGCTACGTCAAAGATGCTCTGAATGACACCCTGGTGTTCAGTTCTCAAACATTCAGCCGAATCAGAAATCTAACCTTCAATCAATAAACTCAGCGGCTTTGACATGAGAAAAGCAGCGTTGGACCGAATGTGGAGTTTCGACTAACTAACAAGAGGAACGGAGGTTGTGTTGTGAGCAGAAGTTAATATTTGAGTCACCAGTAATCACCCATGGGTGCCGGAAAACAGCTATTGATCCCATATGGCCAAACAGTGTTTGATTCATATATTCCAATTATTCACACTGTTCTAGTTTGTTTGTGTGCATGGCATAGACTGAAAGAGAGAGAGAGAGTGCAAATTAGAGTGAGGAGAATGAAGCAAAAAAAAGGAAAGAGGGGTTTGTTTTTATTTCCGTATGTTATGCAATGGAGGCACAGTGAGCTCTATGATATATGGATCAGAGCCTGAGGAAACACCGTTTCCAATAGTGGTCAGTGGTGCAGTGGCGTAGGAACACATGCCCACACACTCACTCAGCTGGCTGCTGTTGATGCGACACAGTCGTTTGAGCACAGATGGAATTGTGTTTATGTGATCCTGATTCCAAGCAGAAAAGCAAAAAGGATCCTTTACCAATCAGTCAAAAAGATGGGGATTATCTCAGTCTTATGAGGATGTCTGGTTATCTGTCTTTGGCTAGTAGCCACAAATCAAAAGTCTAAGTGGAGAACTATGTTTGGGCAGGTTTGAGGGGGAAAAGGCTCCAAAGGAGAACTGGTGATGCGGGTAGAGGGAAAGAAGACCACAACAACAGAACAATACTAGAATCAAAGCCAAAACCCTGTGCCTGTGCACCGTTCATGCCTTGAGGTCCTACTTTACATATATGCAAATCTGGGTGGTTAAATTATAATCATAGATATGTGGGCGTCATTAAAATAAAGGAATGAGTATCTTTGAGCTGTTTTTAACGCAACTGGTTGATAAAAAAAAGTGAGGAGGAAGATAAAAAAGCCCCGTGTCCAACAGAGTTTCCTTTCCCCTTTTGTCGTTGGGGGCTAATGAGAAATGACAGATTTTTAATTACAGTGGACCTTAATTCGCAGCCGTGTAAGTCTTTATGACCGATTTGCAAATAAGTGAGGGGTATGTTAAACAATTTGGAATTTTATTAGAGAATGACTTAAAGTTTGAAATCTAGGTCCATGAAACAGACTGTCGGGATCCGGCTTGATTTGTGAGCTCCACAATTGGCAGGGTAGAGCATGTTATTGTGGACATCCATATCGGCCTTCGCTTTAGCGCTGAGGATCACTCACCTCCTTCTTCACGCCCACTTTTAGAGGAAGTGGAGGAGGATGAAGAGGAGGGTTTTCATCCTGGACTTCAGGATATATGAAATCAAAGTTTTGCCAGGAAGAGAGAACTGCAGTTAATGACGATGGCGACTCAACATCTATGACTTCCTACAAGTATCAGCATCCTCAGCCATTAGTTTTTAAGTGGCACTCCAATCACCACTTAAACCCATATTTGGTATGTAAATATAAGTCTGATAAAACTACATGAGGGGTAAAATCTTCAACTTGAATTCCCAATGGGCTCCAAATCGCACACGTTTCTTGTTGAAGCATGTATATAAACTCATCCTGCAGCATATACACTGTGTAAACTTTATCTGACAGCTGCTGTTATGATTTACATAACAGTCTCATTTTAGTAGCAAAACAAGTGGGTTTATCATACATGCATCATTTAGTTCGATAAAACAACCCAGCAATATCAAAAAAGTTACCAAATAGAGCACTGAAAAATGAACAATAATGCAATCTATCACATGTACAAGAATGCAACATATTTCAACCAGGAGAGACATGGGAGTGAATTAAAGAATCAAAAAATAGTTTATTTTCTGCATTGTTACCTCCCTACAGAAACTCAACAGCTTTAAAAGGGCAAAAAACAGAGAAATGTTTGAAGACATAAGTTTGAGACCCGGTGTGCTTAGATTTGACAAATATGCAACTTTTAAGATGTGAGCTATTTCAATGTAAGTCTTACGCTGAGGATGGTAGAGGTGGTGGTGGTGGGTGGGGGAGTTGCAGTGGGTGAGAAGAAGGCACTAAGAACGAGGAAGTTATAAAATTAAAAGGAAGTCAACTGATGGAAGATCCCAAAGAAAACTTACAAGTGAGCAACAAAGTTGGCATGTATGCAGATGATGCGCCATGATGTATCAGAAAATATTTAGTGCTGTATCTCTTTGGTGAGAATGTGGTTGAATGGCATCTTCACTGAGCTGCGGTGAACTATATCCCGATAATGGAGGTTAGACACCAGTGGTGGTGATGGGTGGTGGTGGTCGCTGATGACTCTGCTGAACACTGATGAGGTTGCATCAGTTGACGAAGTTAGCAAAATTGCAAAGATTTTTTTAGGGACTATGAACACAAAGATTCATAGGCTAACATTGAATGTTTGACTCTGCGATTTTGGATGGATGGGACGGGCTGATGTGAAACAGCTGAAATCAAGAAACAACCCAAGTCAATGTCTGCAAGAAATTAAGACTGAACAAATACGAACGGTGCGATTGCGACTATTAGAAAAAAACATTGGCAAAAAAAGTGCAAGACGATAGTCTTCCTGACAGAACTACTGCTATAGCCGCATAAAATAGTATTTCTTCTCTTCAGGAAGATGATCTATGTAATTCAAACCACAAAGTAGAACTGGGTATTTTTAATGTGAGATATCTGCTGTTATTTACACAAAGAATCTCAGTATTTCTTTCCTCGCGGTCCAGGGGAGTCATTGTTTTGCCAAAATACAATAAAAGCACCTTCTGTTCCGAGCTTCTATGGAAACAGACAAACAGAATAACTCAAGACGTGTGACATGAAACATAAACCGTAATCCATTGGACCCACATGAATTCATGCTGACTATAACTGCCAATTCTTGCCGAGAAGAAAACAACCACGTTTCACACAAAGGCCGACATGTTGCGAGTATTTGACGGGCGGAGGAAAGATTTGAAGCATATCACATCTAATTTTTTTCAACGTAACTGATCATTTATGTCGGCGTGCTAAAACAGTCTGGTTAAAAAGAAGCAGCCTCTGCTGAGGCAGAGACAATGAGAGCTGATTGATGTGAATTTTATGAGCCGAACGGCCAACGCAACACGAGCAATCATGTCCAGCAGGAAGCCTACAGGCTAAACCATCAGTCAGTAGAACCACGCTGTCATCACAGCGACGCATTGTTTAGGATGATGCTTTAGGAAAAAAGCAGCGCCTACTCCCCAGAGGATGAATGCTTCTTTTTTTTTTGTTTTATGTTAAACCGTTGTTACCGTTTTTTTTCCCAGGAGATGGAGGAAATGACCTTTCGGCGCTGCTCTAAAAATAGCAACCTCTCAAATGAAAAAGGGGGGGAGCTCCCGGGATAAGTACGATGCCTGTGAAGTACAGGTGCGCCCACAAAGGGCTGATACACTCATGCAGACACATTAGAGCACACGCCACATTACCCTCTCCATCAGCTCCCTTGACACCCGGTCAATGTCTGCTCAGGGAAATGTGCTCCTTTGGTATCGATGAGCTCGAATTGGATTGGTTTTGCTCGTCCGTCTTATGGAGAGGTCAGATTCTTGTGTCTCCACGGGGAAACGGCAAACATGCTGTTTCTCGTCCGGGAACAATTTAAATGGTTAGCATGCGTGAACGCATCCGCCGGCAGGATACCGACGCTGCGCTGAGAATCTCATGAAAAGAGAATGAATGCAAAGAGAAGACTTATAGGATCACTGATCAGACTGCAAACCAGAATCACGTGTCCGCGCCGCTGGTAAACCCCGCTGCAGGAATATGAATGTGCTTTATTTTGTGTTCATACTTGGCCACAAGGCTGGGCTAATCAAAAAAAATTTTGGATAAAAATTTCAGCATGTTGCTCAATCTGACAAAGCTGCAAAAATGATTATGAGAGCCGGCAGCTCCCTCACTGTTTTTCGTTTCCTCACCACTCTAATCACAGCGCTTCCAGCAGCAGCAGCTGGTTTCTAAAAAAAGACTCCTATCATAAACCACTGGTCACGTCCCACACCAACCAGCACACGGACAAAGTTAGCAACTGACTGGTCAACACTTTGGAGCACTTAAGCAATGACAGTGAGCACCCGAAGGCACCCAAAACATGAGTCCAAACGAGAGCTGCTAGAAAATGATTTTTGGCAACATTTTCAACTACACAGATTTATAGCAGTTTATTATTAACTGCTGGCTGGGCGGACTCCAACTAACAGAAATTAATGTCTAAGATGACATTGAATAACCACTAAATCCTAGACGGCGATATTTATTAAGGAAATAGTGGGGCTGAGACACGGTATGTGGTGGCAAACCACCAAAATCAGACTTCATCTTGTAAGGAGAGAATATATTACACCTGTTCTAAGGTCTCGACACGAGTTACACCTGTTAGGTTTGACCATGATTTAGAATTTCTGTTATTAGCATATAAGGCCCTACCAGACTCAGACCAGTCAGAAATGCTCCTGGTTTTCCGACTAACAACGTTCCTCCCATCCTCTGGGTCTTCTCCCTCAGCTGTTCCTCAGATCGTATGGTTCTTCTGACTTGGCTGTTCCTCAGGTCTTTATCTCTTAGCTGTTCCTCATATATTTTGGTTTGTCTCTCTAAGCTGGTCGCCATGTCTTCTGGTTCTTCTCTTTTAGCTGTTCCTCATACCTTATAGTTCTTCCTTCTTAGCTGTTCCTCAGATCTTTTGGTTCTTCTCCTTTAGCTGTTCCTCATATCGTATGGTTCTCTTCCCTAAGCTGTTCCTGAGAGCGTATGGTTCATCTGACTTTGCTGTTCCTCAGATCTTTTGGTTCTCCTCTTTTCGCTGTTCTTCAGATCGTATGGTTTATGTCTCTTAGCTGTTCCTCATCTGTTATAGTTCTTTTTTTTAGCTGTTCCTCGTATCCTTTGGTTCTTCTATTTGAGCTTTTCCTCAAATCTTTTGGTTTTTATCTCTTAGCGGTTCCTCAGATTGTTCGGTTCTTATCTTTTAGCTGTTCCTCAGAGCAGAACAAGAACATTTGTTGAAGCCGATAACTGACATTTACTGCTGGAACAGCCTTCAAGAGGATCTAAGAAGAGCGTAATCCACTGATAAATTAAAACCAAAACAGACATCTACTCAGTCAGACTTTTAGGTTTCGGTGTTTTATCATTGTTATGGTTTTAGCATTCTTTGTCTCTTTTTTCTTTTCATAGCTACCCATCTTTTATTGTTGATGATTCTAGGTTCTATACCTCTACCCGCTTTTTTTTTAACTTACCACCAACCCACTGAGGTGTAATAAACATTATCACCATTGTGCAGAATGCAAGCACTAAGACAATGAAAGTCAGTATACTCTAATAGTATAATATTCACATCATGCACATTCTTCACTATATACTAACAGAAACTGGATCCACAAAGGTCCACATTTATTTTTTTATGAGTCAGTTCGGACAGACACAAACAGATGGTGAAGCTCCTCCCCTCAGTCAAACCTTCCCATAACACATCTGTTGATTCACTACGCAGACGAGTCTTTCTTAGTGGGGTTTCTTCTCTTTATTTGTATTCCCCCCTCTAATGCACATTTTTATAGAGGATTATGGGAAGATATATGGAGAAGCTTGTGAAAACTAAACACAACACACTGCAGCAGGAGCACACCGTTGCTAAGTAACCCATCATCGGAAGCTCCCTAAAGTCCACTCCAGTAAGTTCAGCGCCTTGTCACGAGCCTACACACGGTGCACAGGTAAACACAATGAGTCAGGTTTGCACCCCCCTCCCTCCCTCTCTCGCCCCACTGCGAACCTAATACCTGCACGAGTAGGATGAGAGGCAAAAATCCTCAGCTGCATCTAATGAGGATACAAATACGCCTCAAATTTGGACACAGTGTAATCTGTGATGAAAAGAGAGCAAAATGTGAAAGACAAAGAGCGAAAAATGAGAATGAGTGAAGAGAGAGAGGGAGGGTTGGGAGATAAAGAACGGCGCTGTGCTGCCGCAGCAGAAAAGGCAGGCCGTGTAATTTATGGGAGCCAATACTCATAAAACATGAATCTTGTCCATGAAATGCTGAATCATTTGATGTGCAAACCCACAGATCCACCTCCCGCTCCCACGTATACCCATATGTGTACACATTAAATATGCACAGTAGAGACACACATGGACACATGGAGACCACCTACACCGTGTCCTCCCAGTCACAAATCCACAGAGTGATCCATTTTGACAAAAAAAGCAAATTCACTTCCTACTTAAAACCTGTAGGAAAACACTGTGGTGACAATTTGGAGGTTTGTTCTGTCCTCTTCTTTGTTCCTACCCATCCAAATTGATCTGCTTGCTAAAGAACTCCAAATAAAAATACTTCATTATGGGTGAGTGGCTGACTTCAGCTGTTCACCGCGGCGGACGCTCGATACCGGCGTTAGTACAACCTCATCAGGGCAAGTCAACAAGGTGCAGCATTAGCTGATTAAATGCATTCACACCCGTGTTCCACGCGTTAGCGGGAAAACAACTGCATCGGCTTGTAGAGCCGCTTTTTCTCACGTTTGATAAGCCGTTTCATTCGATTTGTATTGTAAAAATGATTTCCCATAGTCATATTCACTCTGAAGTATTACCCTCCTATTCAATAAAAACCCCCACAAAAACTGCCGTGCGCCATGTTTGTTAGGTTCTCAATGCTGCGGTTTGCAGAAGAGCACTCTACATTTCCCAGATGAGGATGTAATAACCGGTGACCAACACATAAAACTCAGCTCTAAGTCTGTGCATCGATCTGTGTTCAGAGCCAATTTGTCAACCCTTGCTGAATGAGTTTTAATCTCTCAGGCACGATCATTGAATAGTTTCAGCAATTTTCTGCGGGAAACTCGCTAAAAAACTGGAGAATTAGGGTATGACATTGTTAAATTAATAAATCAAAAGGAGAATTGAAGCATAATAATACTGTAATTATATCTTAATATAATATATATGTTAATACATCAATTATACTTCAATTCTCTACAAAGCGGGTGAATAATTCATTGATAATTAATTTAGACGAGGCTTTACTGTACTGCTACATGAATTACGAAGTTGAAAGTAAAGGCTATAAAACTGGAATTAAATTGTTTGCTCCACAGAGTCACGCTCAAACACTGCTGCCAATTAAAGACTGAGAACAAACTCATAAACTCCACATTTATTTGGCACGTCGTTTCATTTCCTGCTCGTTCGTGGCGAGGGTTTCAGCACAAGTGTCGTGAACGCGGGATGGATACCGCAAGACAAAGGTTAATGTTTGAGATCCTGACAACACACAGCGTAGATGGAAATGTTCTCTCTCTCACTTGGCCGCCCTCTTTTGCTCGTCTTTATCGTAACACTTCTAATAATTCACTACAGCAAGATGATGGCGAGCGCTGCCAGCAGAGGTTCTGTGTTCTGGCCTCTCCTGTCCGGGACGCACTAATAGAGAGATTAGAGTTTGTTCACATAAAAGGCGCACATATTGATCTTTGCCGCATGGTAATAAAATAGCTGAATATTCATGACCCACTGTGGTCCAGGTGATGAGTCTGGAGGTGGACAAGGGGTGAATATGCCAGCATTGAGGGCGCTAGGGCCTCATGGAGAACTGGTAAACCTGAGGTTAATCCACTGCGCTCACCCACCTCCTCTACCCTCCTTCATTTTAAAAGCACCCCCGGGCAAAAACAATCACTCCTAAAGGGAGCCACTCATGCACAACACAGGAAGACACACATTTATAAGGTCAGAGCAGGGATGGCGATGTTTCACGTACAAGAGGCTCACAGATGGAGTGGATGGAGAGGCCAAAACTCTTCTACCGAACAAACCCCAGCATGCGGTAAAATCGGTAAAGTCGTTTTCTGATTTTTGATGCATTAACTTTCTCAGTTCAAGCCGTTTTGCTGGATGATTAGCGGATTTCTCTTCTATCTGTGACTGACACTGACTCGTATATTTTAAATAAACACCTCTAGTGCTGCAACATCGCCACCCTTCCCTGTCATCGCTTCTTCTCCGCTCAGAGGGAGAGAGACACAGGCAATTGTTTCGGTGTGCGGTGGCTGTTGCAGGCATTGTGGGAGTGTGACAGCAACACCTTGACATGTTTTATCTCATAACCACCAGGTAATTCATCATGGATACCAACCTACAGAGCCCGAGTCCTTTGTGAGGGAAAGCTTGGAGAAGACCTACACTACAAGGTGCTGTAAATCACCAAGACAGAATCAGGACTGTTAGAGCCTCAGCTTTTAGAAGTATCTCATCTGTTTTGAAATATCTTTCTATAATAAACCCCCTCCATTACAAACAGCCTACTTCGAGAGGCCGCTAGCAAAGAGTCCACCTCATACTGCCTCCGTAAAAATAGGGACTCCTAACTAAAACGGACCGATTACCTGGAAGTACAAGTTTGAGAAGTAGAGCAAATGTGGATGCTGAAACTTAGCCAGATCCCACTGTGGAGTGCATGAGGATGTGAGTGAGGCAAAGGTGGTGAAACTACAGTAGGACAGAGCTACAGTTTAGTTACTTTTGCAAAAAAAAAAAAAAGATTCTCCTAAAAGTATCAATTCAACTTAACTCAAGTGAAGGCGAAAAAAAAAGTGCAGACTCTGGTAAGTAAAAAAGTTAAAAGTAGCCCGTTTGAAGGACATTTCTACTGTCCTTTTATGTGCACACCGAACTAGACCTCATACCATTTAAATATGATGTATTTTGAATGATTATAATGTAGAACACAAGAATAGAAAATCAAGTTGGATAGAAAAAACCCCAAAACAAACCACTAAAGTCTCACCGTTTATTTGTGGTCCACTTTCATGGAGATGTTTCCTCTCTGTTTCATTTTCTCCCGTGTTTTACATCTGTCTACCTTGTTTCATCTACCTAAATATGGTTAAAAAACAGACCCGGACTTTCCCTGCAGTACCATTATCGTGGGGTCAAGACCCTGAACCCCAATTTGCTCCTGAGGAGGGGGCTGCTGATGCTTGATGTAAATCTAGGATGTGACGTACAACAGTTTGAATAGTGGTTATTAGAGCCACTTTGAATCCAATAAGAAAGTCTTTAATCAGAGACGTTGCGCCAAGCTGTAATTAAGAAAATAAAGAAGCTCTCCTGCTTCTCCAACTGCCTCACTTAACCTGCAGTGAAGCTCCCAAGAGGCTTCCATACCTCCTACTCATGCTGCACTCTCCCGTGTTCCTCCCAGTCTCCATGCATCTCCCTATCAGTATCTGTTTGTCTGTGCACTAACCAGATTAGCCATAATTGTTGACGAAAGTACAGCTTGCAATGCCCTACACACTCTTCCACATGGAGTTGTGAGGAGAATACGATTCCACTACGCCAGCTATCACGCTCCCATCTCCTAGAGTATATGACCTATACATCATACATAACTGTTGAATAAGTCGATGTCAGTCAGGCCTTGGATTATCATCTTCTGTTGACTCAAAGAGAGGAGGCTCGACCGTGAGGGGCGCATCAGTACGAATGTGAAACAGCAAAGCTTTTGATTCAATGTGTCTCGATTCAAAAAGGTAGATAATACTCTATAGGTGTGTAAGTCCCATTGAAAGCAACTCTTCTTGCAGAGGAGGAAGTGCGTTGTCTGATAATGTCGTCATCTTATAAAGAGAAAGTGTATATTGTATAATATGGGACTAACAACATTAAAATGGCCACGGAGTAAAGTACAAAGCACGCAGCTCCTAATTTCAGTCTCTATCTGAAAGAGCTTTGGTAAATGTTGACGATAAAGAAACCTCCCCCTCTCTCTCTCTCTCTCTCTCTCTCTCTCTCTCTCTCTCTCTCTCGCTCTCTCTCTCTCTCTCTGTAGCACTTCCAGCCTTGACTGTCAGCTAGTACAAGGAAATGAATTTGCGAAATGAATAGATTGAACAAAAAAAAAAGCCTTTGATGGCAGTAAAACACGACAAAGTCTCAGACTGAAGCTCCACGACTCAGACCTGAGTAAATACCACAACCCATTAAGAAAAACAATCTGCAATAGCCACAACACAACGGAAGCGTTAACAAAGGACAATTAAAAGTGATGCTTTTTTACTGCTTCATTCACTCAGTGAATAAAACAGATATAATACACCAACATCGCATAATAAATTTAGCTGCCGTGGTAGCTTCACTTAACTTCTGAGTCGTGGGGTCATGTGACTCGGAATAAAAACTTAATCTACATCTTGAAAACAAAAGAATAAACTAAATAATGACCCTGAAACAAACATTACCCAAAAGCTACAACAAAATAGCTTTTGTAGCTGATGGTCAGTGTGTAGACGTTGCCATGGCGACACCTGAAGTCGGTATCTGCGATGGTGGATAAGAACCAGTTGGGATGCATTTCTTTCCTGAAGGTCCGAGTATTAGAGGCGCTAAAGCAAAAAAGGATCATTCTGCACATCACTTATTCACAACTCAAGACCCCGTTTACATGTCTATGGTTTCACCGAAACAAAACAAGCTGTAGTATGCCTATATATATATATATATATATATATATATATACTGTATTTGTGAAACACTGCATATGTTTCTCATGCTTTTATTTGTGTACTCATCAGACAGTATTTGCTATAATAACCTTTAATCTGTCATCGCTTCTCTGTTTCAATATTCTGTGGTGTTGATTTTACATACTTTATGTAAAATCAACACCACAGAATGCAAATGAGATAATCTTCTATTGTTTTCGCTTTGTCGGTCCATCACAGTTCTCACAAGCGTCATGTTTTGCTGCTTTTTACATTCGAGGATCAGGATTGTACATTTTTAAGCTCCCGAAATGCCCAGGTAACAAAAAGGTCACTAACTTCTGCAAAAAAAAGACTGTATAAATCATGAAGCACTTGAAACTCCATGTGGATACTGCATGCATTCACATTTGTACCCACACAACCGGTTGGGTGACAGCAACTCCTGTGCTGATGGATGGGTTCAGAGGATCAGTAGACCATGGCGGCGGTGCCCTTCATCAGTCACTCTGACTACACACGGACCGAAGGGACCGATTAAGCTGTGACACCCTTTGGACGCTCGGCTCTCACCGGGGGGGGGGGGCATCGTCAATGATACTGGAGTGGAACAAATGAACGCTGTGATGACTGGAGACAGTTTCCGACCGATGAAGATGCAACATCCTGCTTCCGAACCATGACAAAAAAGAATGTGACTCGAAACAGAGAAGCGATGACAGATTAAAGGTTATTATAGCAAATACTGTCAGATGAGTACACAAATAAAAGCATGAGAAACATATGCAGTGTTTCACAAATAGGCTCACTGAAGTGAAGCCAGAAGGGTTGAAGTGAAGCAGGCCGCTATAACGGATCCGGTCTTGACCCATATTTTGACCATACTATCCAGGACAACCTGCCGATGCTTCCGCTTATTATACTCTAAGTGGGTCTCTCCGTTGCAAAATGCAACTGAGTGCTTCTCAACATCCACAGATACTCAACCATCGTACGTGAAGACCTCATCTCTCGTTCACACACTCCAAAGCTATCATTCATACCCTTTATACCGAGTGGATGAGCCACAAGCAGAAGAGAGAAATAAATGAAGTAGAAGATACATAAAACGCTTTCAACACTGTGAAGATGGAGTGAATCATGTTCTAGAACTGTTTCCTCACACAAAATCAAATCCACCTGCGGACCTGAGACCTTTGTTTGTGGATGTTGCATGTTCTCCCCAGGGTTTGGCTCCTCCCACAGTCAAGGAAACATGCAATATAGGTCAACTGCTAACTTTGTAGGCAGGAACGTGAACCACATATCTTCCTTTTCTGAATAACCTGTAGCAGGAAGTGGCTAATTGGGTGTTGGTGTTGATGCCATTAATAAAATAAGAATATTAACAACTGCATTTGACAAATATTCAGTCAGACACCTCACAAAATTCAAATGTATAGATTTACAGCGGTAGACCTTGGTCAGAGTTTGGCGTCTTTTCTCCGACATAATCACTGTGTTGACCAAACGTCTCTAAACCCTGAAGCGGAGCTTACAGGCGGATGCTGGGGTGATGCTGGAGAGGCTGAAAGCAGCGATATGCGAGCAGAGCGGCAGGGACATTACCAGGTGGAGGGAGATATGGGAAATCTCAGCAGCTTAAATAGGCCACCAAATTGGGAGAGAGAGAGAGAGAGAGGGAGAGAGAGAGAGAGAGGGAGAGAGAGAGAGAGAGAGAGAGATTGAGATTGAGGAGAATGAGGCATGTCCAGTGTTAACGGCAGATCGGCCTGGGTTGACCGCCGGTACTGGCACACAATTAAATAACTTCATTTTGGAATTTTGCAGAAACATTTTTGGAGGGGTTTGTCAGTTATTAGGAAGAGGAAAAAGATCCTACCTATGTTAATCTTTACCTGAGAATAATGGACAGTTACTACAAATACTACAGCTAATGACAGGACAACTCCTACTATGTGTAATACTACCTCATAAGTATGGCGATTTCATGATAAGGAATAGTATGAAGTCTTAAACCCCAGCGAATAGATATAAGTTACCTGGAAACTTTGTGTACTATAAACCCAATATGGTCCGATACTTCCTCCTGTCTCTCTGGAGCACCGCCTTGTGTTGACTCTAAACAACAGATGGGCATGAATTCATACTATATGCTACTCTAGGATGACATGAGTACATGCATATATGCTCGCTTGCTCTCTCTCTCTCTCTCTCTCTCTCTCGCTCTCTCTCTCTCTCTCTCTCTCTCTCTCTCTCTCGCTCTCTCTCTCGCTCTCTCTCTCTCTCTCTCTCGCTCTCACTCACATGCAAACGCACACATGCAGGTACACACACCAGAACCAGTTGGCCTTGGCGCTCTCCTCATTATCGCACCACTATTACATACCTGTAAAACCAATATAATGCTACAGTGCCGCCTTCTGAGAATGTAACTAGTCTAGATCAACATGTTTGGGGTCCAGGTCCATGTCAGAGAGGATGCACAGCTTACTGGACTTTTACAATTACTCTATTATCTTGGCACGTATGTACTGTACACATAATACACAGTTTCATAATATCCAAATCCATTCGCTTAAGAAGCTCGCAAGTGGACCTTTAGTTGGAAACCATCCATCTATCCATCCATATTGGATGAGATGTGAGGTATAATCTGGCCATGTTGCCAAAAACAGATTGTTCAACACATCATTAATACTTCATCATCATCATCTTTCAACCATGATGTTGATCTTGACGTTGAACTCGACAGGATCTTGATGTTCATTGCTGCTGTCGGTTCTGTGTCCCTGGAGATTGTGGCAGGATATATCCGAGGCCCGTGTCCTCGGGTAGATTGAGGAAGTAGCCACAGCAGGAAATCAGGAATGATTTGATCCTCTGCATGAGAACAGACCAGCGAAGATTGCTCCATGACATTTTACTGCAGCTGGGTTTTTTTATCGTAGGTTTTCCAGGAGATGTTCCTCACACACATACAGAACCTTGGAAACATGCCGTCCAGATTGTCATCTTGTTGCTGCTTCATAGTTCATCCTCAGACTGACGCATACAGAAACAATCATTCACACTCACATTCACATCTAAGGGCAATTTCAGTCACTAATTTCACAGAGCAACCATATGGAACCAAAATGACACCAGAAGAACATTTTTAGGTCCACAGAAAGGGCCCAAGTGCTTACCACAGCACCACCATAGTAGCCTGAGAAAAAAATATAAGGGAAAGCAAGGAAACTCTATTTATAGAGACAAAGTCCAAAAGAACATTAAGGTATAGATAAAAATAGATTATAGATTACCTATGAATTAATTATGGATTATACATTAAGAACAATTCAAACAATGAAAAACAAGCTTAATTTAAAAGAAATAAAATAAACGCCAGAATAGAAGAAAATCCTCTGCCTCAGCTCTTTCGACCTCAGACACAATTCAGGGTTTTCCCTGGACAGAGCAGGACTAAAACAGAAATAAGGATAATTTAAAAAACTAAAAATCCAATAAAATGTCCAGGAATTTGGAAAGTCTTCAGCTTTGATTTAAGATTTGGATCGGTCCTGCATGGATTGAAAAATTAAGAGTTAATTTTATGTTTAAGGTCTGCTCTTTGTATTTCACGTCCCCTGAAACAATAACTTCTAAGTCGGACCTTTTCTCTTGTATTTTATCCTGGACGGGCCTCCATAGACTAGGAGGAATAGTATTCATCATGACATCAAAATGTGGGGGCGGCCATGACTTCAACATTTGCTTTACCTCGCTCAGCGCCAGCACATTAAATATATATCATCGACACAAGATCTACTGACAACGCCATCTGTTCTGTGTTGGCCATCATGACGGCAAAACGGGTTAATGGTTAATTCTCCCCTTACGCTTGATAGACAGACCCACGGGGTGAACCGAGCCTCTCGGTGAATCATCTACCGCGGAGACATCCAGCAGCGCCGCTCTCTGTCAGCCAATGAGGTATGTGAGGTGATTGCAACTGTTGTGTCTGCAGCCCTGGGAAAGCTTCTCACCTCCTGGAACAAGATGAGAGCTGAGTCCCAGGGTGGGAAAATGGCACCTGACAGTCATCTGTGAATTTAGCACTTACAAAAAGGGCACTATGGGAGGCCGAGTTGAGCAATAATAATAAAAAAGATACGATTCAAGCCGCATCATTTCTGCTGCATTTTCATGGTTAAAAGCAGCCATAGTTTTGTCCAATGAATACATACGTATTATGTGTATTTATATTAAAATGTGACCGCTCAGTCTTCCACTATGAACTGATTGACACTCCATGTGTGACAATGAATTGGTATGAACATTTAAAACCTTGCAGGTTCATAGGTGTGGATGTGTAATGTACCGTATCTCAGTCAGCAGGTGTGACAGATTTCCGGCCATTACTCTGGTGATCCACATCCACAGCCAGAGGGAGGATGCAGGTTCAGCAGGCTAATTGCCCCACTTACACAGCCTATTCAGAGCGGAGGCTGGAGCGCCGTTATTCCACCCGGTCATCCATCTGTACAAATGTAATTGAAGCATATTGAGGGGTTTGTGTAGTTCCACCTCTCTGAGGTCAGTGGTGGTAGTAACAGAGGTGAATTGGACATCAGTACAAATGCTGGTGGATAAAGTATTCAGATGCATGAGTAAAAGTTCTGATACAACAATGTGAAAACTTCCACTTCAGGGTAAAAGTCCTGCAATTCCAATCCTAACTGAAGTAATGGTATATATGGATTATATGCTAAATGTACTTTGAGTATGAAAGTAAAAGTACCCATTGGGCAATATTCTGGCCCTACTCTGTGTTTTACTATTACGTAGGACATTTTCAGATTATTGTATTAATGTGTAGACCAATGTTAGTGCAGGTAATCTAACTACTTTGTGCTGTTGAGTTTTTTAATCTATACGATCATTAGCTTGTTTATAGCATTGTTGTCCTGGTCTTAAATTACCAGAGAAGCCAAGATGCTTCGTATACAGTTATATAATTGAGCGTATAAAGTAGGAGAATTTCTTCAACCAGTTAAGAAAGTCGATACATGAATGTAAAGTGTATGGAAATTGTAATCTGAATACTAAGTAGTTATTACAGCTATTGGACATATTTAGTGGAGTAGAAACTACAATATTTCTATCGGGGATGTAGTGGAGTAGACATATAAAGTAGCATAAAATGGAAACACTCAAATGAAGTACAAGTACTTCAACGTGTACTTTAGTAAATGTACTTAGAACAGTCACTAAGAACTAGAAACCTCTGTGTACAAACGTGACACAGGAAGGGTAGTCGGTCAGCCCACAACCAAAAGACTTAGAAAGCAGTGTTTAGAATTTAGACGCTAACGCATAGAGGAAAAAAATTGAACTGCAAATATTTACATACCTGAAAAGTTGGGAATATTATGAAATTGCTACTGCGGGTCAATTTCCAATTTTTTACCCACATAGAACTTAGTGCGAGGAAGAACTGAATTGATTTTGGGAAAATTTAGTTGCATATTTTTACTAGTTCTTTGAAATAGTTAGTTTGAGTCAATATAGACTGTTTGAGATTATTAATGAGTCACATTTCATTTGAGGAGTTCAGTCTGGGGAGTAATTTGTACTACATAGGGGATTGGTGTTTTTTTTAGGGATATACCCTAGCCGCCATCGACGAGAGCATAGGGCTGATTTTTTATTGTTGAAAGCTCTTTAGCCTCTTAGCAGAGGATGTGAAACTGCCATGTAATAAAAGGGGTAAATGTTGGCTATTTCCCAAGTTAACCCATTGTCGACAAAGAGTGGCTCAACGCTTATGTAAGACATCCCACTAGATGCCAACATAGCTGTGTTACACATCATGACTCTTGCTCGTGGAACGCCGGTATGCTATTTAAGATCACACACCGGAGCGGCCTTATGACGCTGTTCTTTTGTTCAGTCACAAGAGAATCTATTTTGTGGCGCTGTCGTGTGACCGCCGCCTGAAAAGAGGTAATGACTACTACACTAAGGGGTTCGTTCAAGTATCCTGAGTATTTACCAGCTGAAAGGTGAAATATAAAAGATACATCAGTTAAATAAAGCTGAGGCTACAGTTGGGGAGAGAGTAAAAGAGGCAATTTCAAAGATGAGAAGTAGAAAGGAGTGTGTCATAGAAAAAAGAACGACGTTTGTAGGTAGCTATCATAAGATCATGGATGAGACGGAGGCCTGTGGGGAGACAACAGGAGCTGATCTTTCGGCATTGTCCCCCATTGCTACTAGTATCTGTCATGTAAAAGCGGCTGAGCAAAATATCTTCCTAGTGTATAAGAAAAAGCCTGTGAAATCTTTTAGACGTTAAAGAAAGGCAACAGTGTGAAACAAAGCCTGATAATCCTGACATTTCCCTCATTCAAGAGTTTTGATCGGGCACACTGGGTCAGCCTAACAAAGTAACAGAAGCAAAAATAAGGTTAATATACACATGTGTACTTTTCAATATGAGGCTGTTATATGGTTTTGCCTGGTTGGTTAAATTTAAGGGTCCAACTTCTAACACTTTGGACAATTTAGGCAAGGACCATTCCTGTTTCCTCCAGTCAGTGCTGGACAATGAGAACATTGAAGCAGAACTGGTCAGCACAAAGCCATGACCTCGACTCTTCTGGAAATACTGAGATGTTTTATGGCCGAATGGAAGCAAATCCCTGCAGCCTGATTGTTTCAAAACCTTGTGCAAAGCCTTTCGACGTGAGTGATGGAGGCTGTTCTAGGAGTGCATTAATGCTTAATGGGATGAGATGTTTAATATGGAAGCATTTAAACACGGGTTGTAATGTTAAACGCTAAATCATAATTACTTTCTTTTTTTTCCTGAACGAACCAATTTGTTTTGATCAATTAGCTAAATGAAAATCTATTTTGATAATGCAGTAAAATGAAATACCTAAATAGTCAAGCTTCTTAATTAAACCAATGTGAAATTAAAGATTAAAGACACTATAGCAATCCTCTGGTCTATGCTACGAAGGAAGTTCATCATACCCAGAATACATTTTCATTATCTGGCTTAATAAGCCCAACTGTAGCGACCACACGCAGAGGTCAGAGGGTGGTGGTCATCAATTGATCCCAATCTAACCAGGAGAACGGAAAATGGGGGATATTTGCGGCTTATAACCAATCAGACATGTAGTTATGGCGGGAAGGAAAGTTGGATAAACTATATGAATATGTAAATTAATAAAGTTTCAATCATTTAAGCACGAATAGATTGTTCTATTAAACTGCTGGGTTGTTTGAATGGATCTTTATGGCATTTAACTTTCCTGGAATATATGCAAGCTACAATTTTTGCTCGGATTTGGGATTATCTTCCCGAGTCAACTTTCGCTAGATCCTCATTCCATACAACCGCATTCAAACGGTTTTGACGATACTTTCAACAGCTGGAAAGAAAGATAAATGATCGAGACACGAAGGGTCCGCCTCCACGGGAGTATCTCATACCTAGCTTCAGGATGAAAACATTTTTTTCCAGATAAAGAATTGTTGAATAGGAGTGTTTTAATATGGATCAGTTTTTTTGGATTCATTTAATTAAATCATGAAAAGTATTTCCTTGTGTTCCTTCAGTGCTGAGAAATTCTGTCTGTCTGGCTAACTTAATCTATTTGGATAAACTCCGTTTAGTGGAGTAATTGGACTGCTGCAAAAGAAGTTCAATAAATAAAAGTCAGACCATCCTGATTAAATAAAGTTGGACTGAAGGGACTAAGTTGAATCAACTCTGATAAATGTAGCACAAACTAATCCAAGTTACTACATCGAATCAGCACATCCCAAGTTTATTAGGTGAGACCAACGTAATGCCTCTATACTCAAAGAACCCCATTTGATCATGCGGAGATATTTTCAGTGACTTTTTGGAGTTGTTAACTTTTCGCATTTACACGTAGGATCAACGTGGCAGAGTTATGACGACTCCATTACATCCCCGACTTTTTGGGGATATAATTATATCTTCCTTTACCAACTGGTGAATACATGAATTGGCTCGCGACTAACATCTAGCATGTAGTTAGTTATTACCTCACTTTGATGCCTTCCGACACAGATCAGCTGTTTTGGTCTATGCGAGACAAAGGCAGCCTCGCTTTGGCTCAGACTGACGTTTTCATAAATCCTTTGCTGTGGCTGGTGACCACTGACAATAACAGGTGTCAACGGATTCTGCGTGACACCAGCAGCAACACCTCATCCAACATGCTTCACTGACAGACAGATACATGCACAGACACACGTAAACAGTTCAACTAGCTCAGATTGCCCGAAAAAACACTTAAAAAAAAGCAGTACTAATTTTGTCAACAATTTGTGCTCCAGTCACTTCTCTGTATGAGCCTTTAGCACCCATGGACTTGTCACCTGTTCACCAGTTGGTCAAGGTTGTAGGTACAAACTGTGGAAAATGGTTAATCTTTTTCTCTTTTGGGATTGGACAACATGGGCTCGCCTTCTCCCTCCACACACATCAATGAGCCTTATGTTGCTCATTGATGTGTGAGCAACAGTGACCCGGTCACTGGTTCACCAGTTGTCCTTTAGACCACTTTGGTGGGTGCTAACCACAGCAGCAACACCCTACAAGACCTGCAGTGTGGAAGGTGTTGAGAGATGACCCAGTTGTCTAGCTATCACTATTAGGCAAAGATCAATTTTTTTTGTCATGTTTTCTTTTTCTTGGAGAGGACATTGGCAGGCAGTAGAGACTGAAGTAAGAGGAAGTCGGAGGAATTGGACTACCAACACAGAAAGGTCCCGAGCCAGTCTAAAATCAGTCACGTTAAATGTTATTAAACCCTTAAGACCTTCTTTTTTTTTGTACATCATCCTTCTGTGCCTCCACACCTGTGTCATAATTTCTAACTGGACTATTTCTGTGGAGGGAGTCTCTTCCTTCCAGAAGAGCTTCAGATTAACTCTGACTCAGATAGAGTCTTTTGAGGATGCTGGCCCAGATGATCAGCACAAACAAAGTTAAACTGTCTCTTTCTCGCCCTTTGCTTCTCCAGCCTCTCTGTTACAGAGGGCACGCGGTGCAGCGGTTTTTTACACTAAATAAACCCCGTGTGTCATCACAGAAGATCCAGCGTGTGATCAGGACACGGCGGCGAGAGGCACAGGAAAAAGCGTGTAAAGGTTAAGTGTACACAAAGATATTGACGCGTGACTCAGAGAGAAGAAAGAGGAGCGGAAAGCTGCTGGATGGCGAGGCATGACTAAACAGAGAGGGAACGGAAAGACGGAGAGGAGAGGAGGAAGCGGGGAGGTGAGCTGAGACAAAAGAGGGTTCAAATGAGACACAGACAGAGGAACCGGCGTGTGTTGCCGGCACCCACTGCACTGATCAGCAGCACAGTGTCCCCCCTGGGTGCCTTAAGGTCCTGCATGCAGAGCACGACTCTGGATGTCAACAACCCACTGATCCCACACTTCCTGGTGTGAAACACACGGATGCACAGGCACTCAAGCCAACACTGGCTCCCTCACTCTGCAGCATACACCCCCACACGGGGCGCAGGGCTGGCATCAATACAGTATTATCAGGCCCATCAGGTGACAGAGCTATTCTTAGAGTTTCCATATGCACCAAAGAGGGGTGGGTGAGGCGGGGGGGAGAGAGAGAGAGAGCGAGAGGGGCTGGAGATGGAAAAGAGAATGAGGTTGAGTGGGTCTGTGTGTGTGAGAGAGAGAGAGAGAGAGAGTAAAGAATGACAGAGGAGCCATAGGAGGAGAGACGTATCATTGATAGAGGGTACTGGAATGCACTTTTCACCAGTTTCTCTGAGGCTATAGTACGGAAACGCTTTGCCTTAATGCCAGAGAAAGAAAAAAATAAAAAATCTGTATCGTATTATAACATGATCATTTTCACATTTTTCCTTTATAAGTTTCAAGTTTTTACATGAAAACTTTCACATTATAACATCATAAGCTTCACGTTTTTACATGAAGAGATCAACGGTATAACCTGATAAGTTACACATTTTTACGTGATCATTTTCAATTTTCCAGATAATTAAACACGTTATAACATGGGATTTAAAAAAGTCCCATGAAAAAAAGAAAAACACTTAATATCCTGGATACAGAAAGTTATTCTTCTCTGGGAGTCTCAAATAATGTATTTAACATTTTGAAGAAAGTTTGAGAGCAGACAAGGTTAAACATGACCGTTAACTTTAGTTGTTTCACACCTGATAATAAATAAGTCCCATCATCATTTTGGATAGGACCCAGTAAAAATAGACTTGGCACAACTGTATTCTGACCCACTTGTCCTCGTAAGCAAATGACAAAAGTATATTAACACTGAACCCTGACCATATTCATCACGGGACAGAACGGCCGCCAGCATCTCTATTTTATATCTCTAAAAATGTGAAATCTCTCTGAACATGTTACAAGCAGCCCGTGTGAAGCCCCTGGGATGCAAACTGGGGTTAAAGGTCTTCATCAGGGACCCTACAGCATTTAGACTGCACAGGCTGGGATGGAACCACAGATCAGGGACGACCCAGTAGTATATACCTGAAAGTTCATTTTGCAATCAGGTTTATGGTTAGGTTCTGGGGCCCTTAGACCTAAAATGGCCACTGTGGGTTTGTTTCACGGGCGGGTCACTGGTTGGTGTGGTTATGGTGAATAAGTGACAGTAACGTTGTGGTCCTGTTTGATGTGTGCAGAACAAACCAAAAAGACACAGTTGAGGGTTAGGGTTAGGGGTGCGGTTGAGGTGAGGGTTAGACTACGGGTCCTGAGACTCCAGTCTCCGGACTTGCAGGTATACTATACCCTTCTCAGATGACCACCCTACAGCAACATCCAATTGTATTCAAGTCAAACGTCCTGATGACTCGGCCGCTGCAGCTCACTAAACAGACTCAGCGAGGATGGGATTTGAACTCATGGTCTCTAGTTGAGCATCCACTCCTCCCTTCAGGCAGCAGATAGGACCTCCTAGCCAGGCACCACCTTTACAAACATTACTTTCTCCGCCCATTTAAGCTATTCGTGTCACATAGACAGAAAGTTGTAGAGGTCAAATCCGTCAATATATATCCATCAATATTTATATCCCCGAAAAGTTGGGGATTGTCATCCCATTCACTATGTCCGTCGCTAATTCTTCGTGTTTGTGAGTGCGATAACTCAAAAATGATTTCATTGATCATTTTCGAATCTTATACCCACATAGACCTTAATGGGAGGAAGAACTGGATTGATTTTGGGAAAGCTCTGTCGTTTATTTCTAACACTAGGGGAAGCCTCATGTCCAAAAGTTTTCAGATCATGACCAATATCATTTACGGTGCGTATAAATGAACTCAAGAAGATCTCTCTAGTATACATCCTGTTTTACTTTAATAGTTGTTGTTTTTTTACTCACTACGTGGAGTTTCTTTACGAAAAACTGTTTTCCGGACTTTTCAAAAACCAAAACAATGGATACTTTTCAAACTTTACACGGCCAAAGATCTTGGTGCGAGAAAGAACTGGGTTGTTTTAGGGAATTGTGAGTTGTATATTTCTGACACTAGGGGGAGCTTTATCTCCAAAAGTTTTCCAGCCATAGTTTACTCAACTACTGATCCAATATAGTCCAAATGTGGTGCCTGCGAATCAACTTGAGGAGATCTATCTTATTTACATTGTGTTTTTTTTTTATAATAGCTCATATTTCATTCACTTCGTTGAGTTTTTTCTTTCTTTTTTTTACAAAAAAATACTGTGGAGATACCTTCATAATGTAATTTGAGGACTTGAGTCAGGGGGATTGCTTGTACAATGCAGGAGATTGGGGACTTTTCGGGGGATATACGGCTGCTGCTGGGGATGAGAGCATACTACGAGTTATGTTTACATATTTTCTGAACATGTGCAAATGAAAGATGGCTGTATCTATTACTTTAAACGCTGTGATGTTCATGGAAGATCTCCCATTGGGAAAATACATTTTCATCTTTATCTCATCTCATTTTATAGTGTCACATATGCAAGCAAATAAATTGTTGTGAAGCCTGCAAATTCACATTTCAACCAAGCAATCATATATACATTCAGGAATAAAAACTCTTATACAAATACAAAGAAAGAAAGAAAGAAAGAAAGAAAGAAAGAAAGAAAGAGACAGAGGCGGAAAAACGTAATTCGCTCCATTAAATCGTGGAGTACTGGATTCGCTGTGGGGAGAATCGGCGCTGAAAAAGATTCATCAGAGCCACAGTGTTCTAGTCCGGATGGATGCCATTTGTATCTGAAGGCAGAACCTCACCGCCACTATAACTCAGAGAGAACAAACGTGCCTCCTCAGAAAAACTGCATGGCCACCGCAATCCAATGTGCGGTGGCCAAACTCTAATGGAACAAAGCCTTCTTCGTTAACCACACAGAAACACGCACACGGCGTTTCCCGTAATGTCGTGTTTTTGGTTTAAGGCACGTATACAGATCCAAACTTTAGGAAACTTTAGAGGACTTAATCTGGATTTCATCTTTATGGAGGACATTTAGGGCCACATATGGGTATGAGAATTATTATTCTCAGAATTATTTCATTAATTCAGACTTTATACCCAGAATTCTGACCTCTAATTCTGAGTTCAAGCCAGGATTTTGAGTTTAAAGTCAGAATTCTGTGAAAAAAAGTCAGAATTCTGGCTTTAAACTGGATATCTGTAGTATATATTTGCATATTATTTCCCAAAGACAGAGCAATGTAGCCATCTTATATCTTTTTTACCTACCCTTAACTTTGTTTTGGGAAATGTGGTTTAGCTTTATGTTTATCGTAGACGACAAATATTGGCCAGAATGTTCTACTTGGACTAATGAGCCTCAGTACATTTTACATTTTATAGTTGCCAACAGTCAGTGGCGATAAATCAAACGTCTGAGCCAAGCTGTGATGGATGACAGGGAGACGGAGTTGAGTTCAAGCTAAACGGACCACAAAAAAAACAATTAGCTTTAATTAATTCACTTTTAAGTATTTCATTTTAATTTTCTTTTCCAACAAAAATAAAAACTTAACAAGGTCGCAATAAATAAGAGGAATGTTTCAGAAAGAAAAAAAATGGCATCCATACAGTCATAGTTTCCTATGACTGTATGGATGTCAGAAATACAAAAGCTCAATTCATTGATAATATATTTCTTTCCTCAAAAGCTCTGTGCAGCCGATACCTTCTCCTGCTTTGACGTCTGCAGTTAGATCCCCGTTGTTAACGTGCATATGCTCACGGTAATACATTTAGTCCTAATAGGTAATCCTATCCATGAATTAAAAAGGAAATACTCTATAAATAGCAAACAGGCCCTCAGTGAGCCAAGTGTTCCTGCAAACAGGAACCGAGCACACATTCATCTGCACATGCATGTGTAGACAGGTGCACATGCTCCCATCAAATCCACTCTCGCTTCGTTTCCCGCAGTGTGCATCTCATTTTATGCTCTGTAATCACTTAGTGCATAAACGTAGTGAGCGTTCACGGGTTACATTAGTAGAATAGGAGAACACATTTGCGATAGTAATGGAATTTCTACTCATTATGCTCAAGCAGGTTGAATAAATCAAACCTTTGATTGTTGACGAAGAAAGAGAAGCTCCCGATAGATACGCGACGCGATCGAACCTCAGCTGACGAGTCAGATTAATCTGACTCAAGTTTAAAACAAAACAGGTAACCGTTGTCGACTATGCACTCTTTATACTATAGCGTCTTTTTTTTGCTTTATTTCGGTGAGTTGCAGAAATCTTTCCTCCATTTAACAGTGATAAACATGAATATCAATACATTACAAATGAGTGGATGCTTTTTCAACCTTCAGTTACGCCACTTTTCAAACACACTTCAATAAAATTTGTTACACCTGGATTTCGTCCCTTTCGGGCGTAAACTTCTTACCTCCGTTTTTTGTCTTTTTTCCTTTTTTTTCCCATAAAGGATGCTTTTTGTTAGCTTGTACGTCTGTCTGGTTATTTTAGAAGCTTTTGACCTTTGAAATGTATTCAAATGAGCATGTGAGCAAATCTTGTATCTCCATTTTGACAAATGATTGAGTTTTCTTTACTCAAGAAACTAAAAAAATGTATATTTTGGCCCCTTAAGACGTGGGATTGGTGTATATAAACATGTATGTATATAAACTATATAAAAGATATATAAAATCACCTGTATAAGTCTCATTGTTACTTATTAATTAAACTGAGGAGGTTTAAACTGGAATCCATGTTCCTTCCATCAGAGTGATGTAAAAACGCACCGTTGATTCACCGTTTTCAACTCATTGGGAGAAAAAAATCTGTGATGAAACACTTTGTATGAGAAACCATTGCAGCATAGACACACACATGGAAAGACATAACAAAAAGACACATTTTTTGGTACCTTCTATACAGTAAAGATACTATTCTTAATAATGACATAACTGGAAAGCCAGAAAAAAGAATGCATGTGGCATTTTTGATACGAGTCCATCAGTTCTTCACTGTTACTTAGGAGCCCATGCTACCATGTGTTCATACCCACAAAAGGCAGAGGAAATGCATCCTGCGCCATGTTCTAAAGAAAGAGGGCGTTAAAATCATTATATATTTAACGGGACAGAGTGCAAGCAACAGCTGCTGTACTGTATTCAACTGCACCAGGCCAGTCCAGACCACCCATCCCACTCACATAGGCCCACTTATTCACTCTTTAACAAACTTCCTGTAAGTGCTGTATTACAAAGCTTGCTTTATATTTGATGTGTATTTTGCAAAAATAGATTACTCTTAAGTGCTTGCTGTGGACCGCAGCTCCTCGGGGATTACCGTTAAAACATATAGAGAAACATCAGGCAACAACACGCAGGTCCATTCAGAATAAAAGGCCGCAGATGAAGGTAGAGAAGTGGAAGGTACGCGCATGCTAAACTAAAATAATATATTTACACAGGTATAATTGCACCTTCTATCTCTCCAGCGCCCTGCAAGTCTGCACTTGACTCCAGGAGGGAAAATGAGGGAGCTCCAATTAGACGTGAAAAGCAGACACAATACGTTTGTATGACAGCTTGCATAAACACGTGTGAACATGTGTGAGTGTGAGTAATGCATCTCAGGAGAGGTTGTTTTTTTTTGTTTTTGTTCCTGTGTTCCCCCCTGGGTAGGGTTGGACTCAAAAAAGACATCAAGGTTTTGCATGAATCCCAGGTGAATACAGGTGGTTCATCGCAAAAATACACAGGCTTAATAAAAGCCTTTAACAGTTTGAGCTAACCTTTTGCTTTTGACGGTAATAGTAAATCCAGCGTTTGAGAGTACAGGGGGGCTCTTTGTGGTAATAAAAGAGATAACACGAGAGGAAATTCTGTTTCCTAAAACATGAAAAGTATAGCCATCATATCGTCAAATCCCAGCCTTGCTGCATGCGTCTCCGCGAGAGAGCAGGTGGGACTCCCAAGTCTGGACATGCTCCTGAAATCATGTCACCCCAGGAGGACAACAAACAAACACACTATGATCAATTACAAAAATCCATATTATTAAAAAGAAAGAGAAAAAAAAAAAAGGCTATAGCTGTGTTTTAATCATGAGTGGTGCAGGAGGAAATGCTCCGTAGACACTTTATCAATAAATAACACTTTTCCGAGCCATGGCGATTCCATTATGAATTTTTCACGGTATTGTTTCTTTAAATTACACACTGCTCAATAGTTAATGCTCTCCCAGCCTTGGCCAAGGACCCAGCCAACAAAAAACCTATTTACGTCCACACAACATGTAGAGCAGAAACCAGAGTGGCGACTCAGCCATCAACACACATTCACAGAGTTTATGGTGTAGGTTGTATAATCTTTATGCAACCACTGTGCCTCTTTTCTTTTTTTTCTGCTGGGACATATGACCTTGTTTAGCAAAAGCTCCGTAAGTTATTCAAAACAAATGAGTCAAATTAAGTTTTATGGGAAGCCATAACTGAGCCATCATAGTAATAACTATGTTATTACATTTGTGTGTATGTGTAATGACAAAGTGGTAGTAATTGAGTGCGTATGCGGGTCAGGCAGGAAGATGACATCATCAGCATCAACTAAATTAGTTTACTTGTAATAATGTTAGCTCTTACGAGAGAAGAAGAAGCCGGTGCCACCCATCTTGAAATAGACAATACGTAAGAGAGAAAAGGTCTTGGACACTTGGTCTTTGCTACTCCCTGTCTTTGGTGCTACCAGCCTACCCAGCCACATCTAGTGCCGAGTACAAATTTGCTCTGTATGAATGGACTTGAGTAAATATCCAATATAACGTATATATATATACAAGTTTGGCACGCTTTCCTCAAAACATGACATGTCATCCACGGTCATAGTTCACGACAGTTCAGTACAAAAAGTTCAACGGAAGCTTCGGCCGTTGTTTTGGAAGTTTTAGAAGAGATGGTAGGTTTCCTGTTTCCTGTTTTGTACTTACCAGATGTGGAATGTTCTATACTTTGCAAGGTTAAGATTATAAAACTTGAACTGGAGCTTTCATAGCTGTTAGATAGTAAAGGCTGAATCTTATCTACTGCAGACCTATCATTCTGTCCATGTGGCCCTTTTATAATCATTGATAGAAACTAAAGGACTGTTCCCTGTCTAAAATATGTGAATCTAAGGGACAACTCTGGAAAGAAATTGTAATTGTGCAGTGTAGTAAAAGTGGTCCACAAACCCCTTAAAAAAACCCGATAAACACCTTTTTTTTTGATTAAATAGAGAATGCTCTATGTCGCGTATTATATCTATTAGCTCATACAGTTTTTTTGTCTTGCCTTATACATCATGTAGCGCCTCAGGGCGCTGAAAGGGAGTCCGGACACATCGAGTGACCCTCCATCTGCTGTGTGCTACACTGAACCATAAAATGCCCACAAATCTTCCTACATCCTGACGTGATGTGAATAAAGTGGTGACACCAAAACTTCAACACATACACACTAGACATATACCAGTAAGGGTCATACTCACCGCGTCATAAAATACCATGTGTTATGTCATTTAATTACACAATGAATCAGCTTCAATACATCAGCTCACAGTCTGAGACATCATTTGACGTATTTACGACTAAGAGCGGCGCCATGATGGTCTCTAAAAAATTTTTAAAAAAACCAGGAAACATTCACTTCACCATGCTTTTTATATGCTTTCCATTTTGGAGCATTCATCAAAGTGGAAAAACTTTTTTCCCCCTTTTTTTTTAAAGGAATTGTCTCGTTAACCCATGTTTACATCCTCGCTGCAGCGATGGCTTCTTCTTCTTTTTTTCTGCTTATATTGTACTTTCCCACCACAATACCATTAACCCTCAGGTGTCCTCTTACCCACGTTCTCCTTCATAAATTCAGTGGTCTGTTCCTCCCTCTATTCATATCTCAGCACTGCTAATAAGATCAGCTCAAAACACGCATTAATACACAGAGTCTGAAAAGGCAGTTTTCTGAAGGGCTCAGCAACAAGGGGTGGCGCCGCGGCGTGGGGTGAGTGTGACACAAAGACCTTGGTGCTTGGCTGCGTGTCCTTGTCAGTTACTCTTACTTCTCCTCGCCATCAATGTTACTGCCAACGTCTCACATCAATGGCCTAATCAAATAACGAATGGTGTGAATCAGTAAATCTGCGGTTTCCTCAAGGACCGCCGTGGACTAGAGTGCCACAAACCCCGTGTCACTTATGTAGAGTAAGATTGCATGTAATTTCCATGATTGACAAGAGCTACGCACTTTAACCACACGACTAAAAGAGTTTTTCTAGATGGAAAATCGCAGTTTGTTCATTTTAGATCATTAATATCAAATGCTGTATTTATATAAAGCCTCCACGTTTGCCGCAGATCCTTCGTTATAAGCGCGATAACTCAAAACGGTTTCACGGATCACATTCAAATTTTAGACCCACAGAGACCTTAATGGGAGGAAGAACTGGATTGATTTTTGGGAAAGGCTTGTTGAATATTCCCGTCACTCTAGTTTTTGTCCGATTAAGTCCAAATTTGTTGCATATGAGTAGAATCAAGGAGATGTATCTTGTACACATTGTGTTCAACTTTAACTAATTTTAATTAATTTGAGTCACTAGGGGGAGCTTTTTTATAAAAAACACAGTTTTTTTAGACATACCTTCGTCGGTCCAATTTAGTCCAAATTTGGTGCATATGAATCACCTCGAGGATATCTATCTAGGAGATATCTTACTTCACTCTAGTAGTACTCACCAAATTATTTACACCTGTTTTTCTTAAATTGTTAAATCCCATCCTAAGCCTCAGGCTCAGGCCTGTGATCCTAATTAGCATAGGTAAACGCCGCGCCCATTAACGGGCATGAGACTGCAGGACCGCACGACCGCCTCACAAAACGAAGAGAAGAAAAATCAAGAAGGTCTGAGAAGAAATTTCTTTGTAGGACGAATTGATCCAATGCTCCAGGCTAAGTCATGGAACAACTGATTAGCATCCAGCAGCTAGTTGTTTCAGACCATTAGGAAATGTTATTTTCCCACTAGGTAATCAAAAACATACTTTTTCAGACATCAAACTCTCCAGCAATGTATAATATGTGGGGGGTTTTCCCCATTATTAAAGCATGTAAGCTAGAAGACGCCAAATTAAAATCTGTAACTGGAAATGAACAAAATATGACCTCTTTGAATCCTGTTGTATTATTGGTAAATTGTCTTGAACTTAATATTATTCTCTAAACCTATTCTAACATCGCACACCACTCAAACCGCTGCAAGTCTCACTTAATCATTTCTAACATTTTTTGAAAAGTCTGTCTTTCTCGGACAAAACATACTAATGTCCAGAGTAAATTTTTTTCAAGAAAGTCCAACAGCTACCAGGTTCTGACGGATTTTGAACGCTCTGACATTCCAAATCTATTCTCGCTGCTCCAACAGACCGCTGATCCGGCTATCAAGAAAACGCCTGCTACACCCTCCGCTGCCACAACTTTCCTTGTCGGTGTCAACAGAATCTCGAGTTACCTTGGAGATATTAGGAGACCTTTTCTTGCTGCCGTGGGGAGATGGAGGGCACCAGGAGGACATTTGGCCCCCCAACTGCAAGTCTTTTGGCATGCAAAAGATCAGTCCTGTTTGGCTTAAAAGGATCAGATTTTACTGACGGGTCATTTCGGAGCAGGTCTAGAGGAGTCGATGGTGCCCTTATAGGGAAAAGTGATACAGCAGAATTGGTGGAATAATAAATAAAGTGCACTGCAAACAGATAAGAAGGAGATAAGGAGCCCACTGCAGAGGCTGGAAGAGGAACCATCAGCGCCACACTTAAGTGCAAATACTATATCAGAACTTTTACACGGGTGAACGGTAATGGTTTATTCCATCCACGTTTTTATTTCATTTTTTCCTCCTCAGCATACAGTCAGCATGCAGAGATCCAACCATGCGGCTCCTTAACGTCGTATAGCAGCAGCAGCAGAGACAAGTGAACAATGAGCAGAACGCCCCGAGGAGACGGAGGCAGCAGTCAGATCAATCAATCCCAAGGGTTATAGAATGGAAGTTGCCAATAAAGCGTCCCAGCGCAGTCAAAGAACACATTCAGCGCAGACACAATAACTCAGGGGTGGTTTGACGTCACGGCTGACAGTCCCCACATTACAGAGTGATTTAATGCACGCAGTCAGGGTCTGAATCAACAACCTTTAGAGACTCATGCAGGCAGATTTCCCACTTGGCAAATGTTGTTTAGGGAATAAGAGATTTTTTTTCAGTGTCATTATCAAACCATTTGGCTCAATAATAATGATGAATATGTACTTTAACACTCTAGGGTCAGATGTCATGTCAGCATGAAAGCTAAAAGCTCTAAGGGCTGTAAGACTTTATATATAAACTATCATAGTGTTTAACATGTCATTGTTTTTTGAGGGTTTTTTTAGCCTTCGCAAACTGACAATCATTCATTCCCGTAAACAAACTGTATCAACAAACTGAATCTAAACGTATTCCCGGTTAAAGAGGGGAACCAGATCACGCAAAAATAAAAGATAAAAGGTATAATTATAGGTTAATAAATAATACAATAATAATAAAATAATAATAAAAGGTTAATTGTATTTAATATAAAATGTAACCGCAAACAAAACACTTTTCATAATTCAAAACACTTCAAAAATGATTAATAAGCTGTTTTAGCTCATTAGCTATGAAGGGTATCAGGGACCTGATGCTTGCCAAATAATGAGCACACTTATCTGTACTACTAACTGGGTAATGCCAAATAGTGATCTCATTGATGAATCGAACATTAAAACCTATAGCACAAACTTTCATGTTTTGTCCTTGGAGATTAAATTTAAGAACTTTAGGAGTAACGTTTCAACGTGAAAGAAAAAGCTAGACATAATTTTAATAATAATTCCTGATTTTTATAACGCGGCGAGGTTATTTGTCGTCACTTGTACCGCTAAAATCCGCTTCGATGACAACCTTTTTCTTTTTTTCTAATTATCTATTCTGGTGTGTGTATGGGATTTAAATGTTCTATAGAAAATAATAAAACAAACTACATTACTTTATAAATACATGTTTCTGGTCACTTTCCATTTTATAGGAAGCCGAATTCTACACAGATGTATTTATAGAATGTTTTTGTCCTGATTATATTTTGGTTGTACAATACGAAAGTGTTGCTCCCTGTCTGCAGCAACACTCTCCAACTCATCCTGGGGGATTCTGGGACATTCTGACTCCAGATGAGATATATACTAGTCCCTCCAGTTAGTTCAGGGTTTACTTCGGGGTCTCCTACCAATTTAACGTTCCTGACAAATCTCCATAGGGAGGCGCCGTTGAGGCAGATTGTCTAACCACATAATCTGGCTCAAGTGGCTCCTCACAATTCAGGTTAAACATTATTTTAATATATGATATGGACCCTCCCTTCCCTCCCTCATAAAAGCTGGGCAGTATTCAACCGGTATTCAATACTACCGAGAAGAAAGGTTGGCTTATGGACTAATGGAGATCAGATAATGACGTGGATTTAACTCATCTGAGCTGACGATTAATCCTAAAGCACCATTACATGACAATGGTATTATTCTTCAGGATAATACATATATATTAAATAACCGACGATGTTCTAACTTGCTGACCTGATTCCGTCATCCTGTTAGGCAGAGATTGAATTAACATGCTGAAAGCCGGGTTAAAGTAAGGATGCTAGTAGCTCCACAGTGGAGGATTTCAGAAAAGGGGAGATAATATAATGACAATATTTTAGAGCCATTTCATCCAACCATATAGGTCAGCGCAGCAAGATATCGTGCAGTGACAATAAATTCCATTTGTGTCTTTCAGAAAGGCCGTAACATGTTTTTATATCTAAATCAATTAAAATAGGATGTATGATTTCATAATTAGATGTAATTTAAAGAAACTATTGGCTTATCAATCAAGAATAACCATTTCTGTCAGTCAGGAGTTTTAGAAACGTGAGAATCATTCATTCCTCTCTTTATCCTTCAAATATATGTATCCATAGTGAGTCAACAGTTAGCACAACTCTTTAATCTGAAGTCCTTTATCTAACGAATGAAACGTTCATTATAAGGTAACTATATCTTAGAAAACAGAGGATTTAATGTCCTGAATACTATAGTATTGCCTGAGTGGTTGCATCTTCATCGATCTCCTTGGAAACAGAGAGGAGGCTACATCACAAAGATGAATAGCTTGAGAAGGTCAGACAATCAGGTCAGAGTGGTAATATTATAGCCTGTGATTTCACCACAAACCACAAAGAGAGCACTCAGATGGCGGATGCCTCCACCAGCGTCTCTGATGATTGGAGAAAAGTATCTACGGTGGTCAGAACTATTTTAAAAACCAGTCCTATGTAATAACACAGGTATTAAGCATTAATGATATATAATAAAACTGTCATTTATTATGCATCCCCATGAGTATTCCTACTCTGAGCAAGGCAGAAAAAAAAATTTAGAGAACATCCCACATCTGTTAATGTCGAAATTTCGGCAAATTGAAGCTAGCAGAGACATTCATTTATTTATAATCTGTTCACTTTACTTCCTTTGAATTCAAGGTGACTGCTTCACATTTGTATTAATCCAGGCAGTTCTTTTTTCCTGAGATTTAAAAAAAAAATCATTACAGCTGCTGATAAGTCACACTGGTCATGAATCATAAATGTGTCACGTAACACAATATAACAATGGGGGTTAATGACATACTCTGACGACGCTGGGGTCGGGGATGGAAGGAGCGAAGAAGGATACGAGCAACATATTCCTGTAAGCCACGGTCGGAGACTTTGTCAGAGAACGTATTTACTCAGCAAAACAAAGTTAAAAGGATTTCACTGTTGCATCTTCGACCCGGCGTGCGCTGTGTAACGCCTTCACCAAGCCTTTTTGTGTTGTACACACGCCGCTAGAAGACGTTTCCTCATTCACACAGCAGAGACGCCCTCGTGTAGAGTAGTAGCCGTGTGGCTACTGGCTCAGGGAGCGCCAGTAAAGCTCCATGTAAACACTTGATGATGCAGCAGCACAGAAAATGTCAATTACACTGGAAGGAGACACACAAAGACAACAAATATACTCAGAAAATAGAGCAAACGTGTGCCAAGAATAGGAGTAATTATTTCAGTATGGCCCAAAGCTTAATCGGCCATGAAAAAGTAATCATTTCAACCCAAACTGCACCTTCAGTAGAATCTTGTCACGTCAGGAAACCTGGTTCTTTTCTAGAGTCTGACTGTTGTTGTCTGTTAACCTTCCTATTGCCTTTGGGTCAAATTAGACACATTAGAATATATAAGTCACTCCATTCTACGCTTTTTAATTAAAATATCTATTGTGAGCTGAGAATAGAACAGATGACATTATGTCATTAGAAAAAAAATGGTTACACGAAGACCCCACTTATTCAGGACCTATAAATGGCTATTATAAATTAAATGTATTATTATTATTATTATTTTACATAGTTCAGTAATCAAAAACACACTTCAAATTAAAATCATCAAAATCATTAATAATCATAAATAAATGAATAATAATTGTTTAAATAATAGAAATGATAATAAATAATAGTTAATAAATAAATTATAATAAGGTAATCAGAGACTTTACATTTGCCAAATAGTGAGCACACTTATTTGTACCACTAACTTGATCTTGCCAGATAGTGACCCACATCGATTAATTGAGATTTTCACCCTTTTTATGGCTTGTATTGACCACAAATAATAAAAAACGATTCGTTAATTTACTCTGTGTTTGATAAAAAGCCAAACTAGATGTAAAAATTGTCTGAAGAGAACAAACAAATAAAGATCGCACTACTTTCCTTTCTTTGAAACATTGTTCTTTTAAGATGCCATTTTAAGTTCATTGGACATTTTTAATGTAACAAAAATGCCATTTCTCAGTCAGTGAGGTTTCTGCAGAATAGCTCACGTTCCTTTTCCACGCCGTTATCCCTTGTGATTCCAAATCCAATTACCTGATGGTGAAATGTGCAAAATGTCCCGTACACAAAGGGTCATCTCAATCTGCATTATCTCAGTAAATCCAGCAGAACACATACATTCAATAACATGTCTCCACCACTTAATTCTATTTATTTCCATCAGCGGTGCATCCTAAATGTGCACAACCATCTTTTCCATTTAAAGCACACTTGTTGCTTCCATCAGCCTTATTCTCCCTTGCAGTGTAAATATTATCATTTATTTGGACAGAACATGTGTTCAGAAAAAAAAAGTAACAATGGCTCTAACATACTGTCCAAATTTATGTAAGACTGTATTCTCACTGGTTGACGAGCAACAGAGGCACGAATCTGTTATCACCACACATCTGGTCTCTCCTTTTAAGAGCAGCTTTCATCGGATGAACACAATGCTTGTGTTTCAATGCGTGTTTGGAGCTGTTGCACGACTTTTATGCCACGGACTGTGCGGCAAGCGGCTCTATTGAGAGCTTCACAAAAGGAGGCCCCGGTGTTTGGCCTTGAAACCCACGGATCGTGACTCTGTTGCTGTAGAGGCAGGTCTTTATCAAAGTGACTGCTTAATGAGGCAATATCAGGCAGCTACGCGCTGCGATGCCCGGCTGCAGGCTAACAATCTGAACCCTGTGGGTCCGTCAGGGCGTGGATGGGGGATCAGCGTGTGAGGGCGGAGCTGACGGAGCGAGAGAAGAGAAGACTTTGACTTTAAAACTCTTTTTAATTAGTGAACCTTGAACGATAAACAACATGATGCGAACAAAGGATAGAACAATGAAACGAGAGAACAAAAGAAGGAGGGTACTTATGTTCACGCTCTCATCTTCACAGCCATCAAGCTGAGAGATCAGAACCAGAGATTTGTCACTTTTCAGAGGAGATTCTTGACAGTCCATACCGCTGTGAAGGCAACCATGTTGTTAGTCAATCTGTGGAATGGGTGTTCCACTCTCATTCTGGACTCAGGTTCTTTCTGCTATTCTATGTCGTCAGCTTGGCCCAGGCAAAGATGAAATTTGTCAAAACCGGTCTAGACCTTTTTCTCTGTGAATATTTAGTTCCAAATACAAAGTGAACCTCACACAGAGTCTCCGTCCAATGCTTAAGAAGGACAAAGAAACCCATCAGTCTGGGGCGGTCCACCACAAGATGCTCACCGGTCTCAGATTAGAAGAAAAGGAAAGAAATGACCTCAAAAAGCTTGATATTTTATGCGCGCCAAACACTATGAGATAAACTCTCGCAGCATAGCATACATAACGAAATGACCTCATCCTCTTTGGCATGCTGTTGCATACAAACATAATTGGGAAAGTGAAGCGAAGACCCACAGACCCGCAAAACATTAACACACATGCCTACACCGGTGTGACCTTCAGTTTTGATGATCTGCAATGCAGTGATTAGTTTTATTGCTGTGGAAGCAGACTGCATGGATAAGACTATAAAGTTTCTATCTATTCTACAGATTTAGCAGTGAAACTGTTCTACAGTCAAAGAAAAATATTTAAGTCTAATATTTCAAATCTGTGATGTCTTTTCATTTAACTTAAAATTTAAGTACATTTAATTACAGAATTTTAACATAAACAAACCAATAAACTTAATGTGATGCATTTTTTTTGTTATTAAATTATGAATGAAACAAACATACATTTCCCGTTTAAAACAACATTATTGCCTGAAAATTATATTTAAACCAACCCCATGGATTTTAACAAATTGAATCTTGCTTGTTCTACAATGGAACTTTTTAAAACCTTTTTTAAGATTTTTTAACTGAATTAATTTTATTGTTTTCATAACAAACGTATTATTTAAAAAAACATGATTATTTAAATCAAATCAAATACATGCAAGTACTTAAACTTTAACTATGCAAGTATTCATTTTTTAAAGTGTAGAAGTACGACCATTACATCTTTGAAATACGATTAGAGAGTAACATTTCAGCATTTTACGATGATATTTCTCTCTAAGTTAGCCGGAAATACTAAATCTGAGCTTTTGGGATATTTTCCAGATTCTTTGACCTGACAGGATGTTCATCTGCCTCAAAGCAAGTCGCTGTATCTCAGCGAAATGTTCCTGGCTCAGTGATTGTGCCTCAAATCAAGTGCAATGACATATTCTGACAAGAAATTACAAATACCCTTTTTAAATGTTGAGTTTTTTTAGTGAATCAAGCATATAATTATATCAGAGCTCTTATCCGGGAGCTTTCGGGAGCTCTCCGCTGGAACTCACCATGGTCTTCTTCAGCCTTTAGCGCCCTGCGTACATGCCGCTCCACAATCTTAGCGAAAGAGGCTGCCTCCATATCTGCCTTCAAAACCTAAACTCAAGCTCTCAGGTACATGTGAGAATTAGAGCACATTCTACGCTGGTGCTCGGCTTTCACACCCCTCATGATGTTCTGCAAGGTTTGACCACAACCTTTTTAGTACGGTCACAGCAGCACACAGACATGGGCGCATACCTTGCATGTGATGGCAGTTGTGAAAACCCAAGCGGACCCTTTCCAACGCGCAGATAATAAGGTGCAACAGATAGCGCTGACACTTTCCAAGCTGGCTGACGGTAACCTACCAGAAATGTCAAGTGCTGTCGTGTCAGGGCTAAACGGTGTTGGTGAAATGGCGACTCATGTCATGCCTGGATGGCACGCAGCAGGAGGTGAGACCGTTCACCGAGGCCCCAGATGAAGAAAATGTCTCGGGAACATATTTGCATGGCTGACTTAGTGACACATTTTTGGTGTTGCACCTCATTGAACCCGGGTGTTTCACTTTCTCTGCCCTGACGTGCGTGACCATACTACCACAAACAGGTTAATTAGTCAAAGCCCGCCCCCTCATCTCTCCCTCTGTCTCGCCGTGTGTCTGCTTCCAGAGCAGAGATGTGAAAGAGGCAAAAAAAACAAGCACAAAAATGAGGGCTTCCAAAAATGTCTTGATAAAAAAGAAGAAAAAAAAATTGCTGACAGAGATTTGGGATTGCCCTGGGAAGAAAAAAAAAGGAAAAAGGAAAAAAAAGATGGAAGATGGAAGCAACAGCTTTGGACTTGCAGGCTTTAAAATTGGATGGAAGCACAGGGGCTGAAGCCATTTTTTTTTTTTTGAAAAACAGAATAAGAACAGTTTGGAAGTATTCTTCTGCTTCAAAAAATGTACACAAAATGAATGCTTGCAGAGGAGGGGGGGGGGGCAACGAGCACATAGGGGGGAAGACAGAGGAAGCAGCAGCAGCACAATGCTGCCTGCTGCACTGCAGCAAAAATCTACACAGCATACCATAGCCGCCACCACAGCCTCCAGCTCTGCACAGAGCAGACCCCCTGAGCGGCGAGGAGTGAGTGAGTGAGGAAGACGACGTCTGCATGCGTCTGTGGAGAGCAACGTCACTCCATCTACGCAAGAGAAATTATTATTGTTATCGGGCAGTGATTGTGAGGTCAGTATAGAATGGCGTGATCGAGATGGTCAGTTTGGCCCCACAACATTTAGTCGGCGGAATAAACTGGCATCGCTCCAGAGAGTCACTGCAGAATCCAGAGAGTCACTGCAGGTCACAGCCTGAGGGAAAACCGGCAGAGCAACACATGAAACCACGCCGAGATCTTCAAAAGAAATCTGACTCCTTCTTTTAATGGCTTCTTTTCTCGTATAGTTCTCACTCTCAGAACTATCTCATCTTTCCACTGGAAAACCACATGAGAGGAGAGGAGAGGAGAGGAGAGGAGAGGAGAGGAGAGGAGAGGAGAGGAAAAAACCCTCCTCAGCCTGTCCTGCCAGAAGGAAGTGCAGGCAAATGATGGACAACAGTAATAAATGAGCAACAGGCCAACAGTGAGTCATGAAATCAAATCAGCAGTCAATCATAATCAAATCATCAAAATGTACTTCCAGCACAGGAACTGAGCCCCCCCAGCCGGGCCTGGCGCTCTCTTGTTTGTCTGCAGCCGTCCTCGCGGGCCCCTACAACAGAACGTCACGTCAGCAGCGAGCCTCTGGATGTCGGGTCTGAAGGCACGCGTTCTGAGGCTCGGTATGAAACACATGTTCACACTGGTGTGTTTGATAAAGGTTAAAGATGCTACGTTCCTGTCATCAGAGCCACGGGGAACACGAGCCGGCCTTCCTGTTGCTGTGTTGTCAGCACAGCAACATGCTAATACGACTGCATCATGTTCTGTTCCAAGATGATAACGCTCACATTCTCTCTCTCAGCTCTTCCGGCTTTTTTTCTACTTCGGAGATCTAGGTTCTGTTCAGGTTCTGTTCAGTCTGTGGCAAAATTTAAAAAACTCCATCAAAAAAATCCCCCACTGATGCTTCCTTATTACACGATTGTCCCCGTTAAATCTTACCATTACTGTTATCTCTATCTATATATATATAAAATCTTCTCTGTGTTTGATTCTATAGCATTTAAGTTTCAGACTGTATGTTCTTTTTAGTTTAGTTCTATAAAGCACAAATCTTTTGCCACGGATCACATAAATAAAACAAGATTAAAACACTTGTTTTTTCGCGTTGGCTCATTACCATCGTCTGATTTTAGAAGGTTAGATCTCCGATGCCCCCTTTTCCACCGAGGCGGTTTCACAGAGCCAGTTCTTAATTTAGAACTGTTTCTTATTGTTTCCACAGCAGAAGAACTATGAGCCGGGAGAACTGGTGCCAGTGTGGAACCGAAACCTTGATGACCTTGAAACAGGAACCGGTTTTGTCAAAGGCTGAGGATTATTGTTAGCTAAAGCTAAGCTAAACTTTATGACCGTTATTTTTAAAGAATCGGTATTTAACTTAAGTAATGCTTGGAACGATGGTGGGTTCAAGTTCAACAGCACCTGGTAGGTCGGATTATATTGTTAACCTTTTTACTGTCATCCTGAATATTGATCCAATAGAAGTGCTATCGTTTTCTCTTTTTTCATATATCAATAAATAAATAACAAATAACAAATAAAAATAAAAATAAAAATAATAAACATATATATATATAAACAAATAAATGTTTTCATTATTATATTATATATATTTTTGTATTTATTTTTTTATATATTTCTTTATAAATAATAACAGTAATTATTTTATTTATTTATTATTTTTATTTTATTTTTATTTTTTATTTATTCTTTATTTATTTTTTCAACTTAATGTCAGGTATTGTTGGGCCAAAAAAAGTGAGTCTATGCGTTCAACGTGATTCAATTTATGTTTCTGATGAAGTGGAAAAACTTGGAATTTATACCCAGTCCATTGAATAAATGAAGGACTTTTTTCCTGGAGAAAATCCATTTCCCATATTATTTATTTTAAACTGGAGACCAGCATTTCGAAACATCTGTTGCTTCCACCGTGTAAAACCCGATCCGATTCTGTTTTCCTCAGAGCAGCAGCTACACACAAACCCAGAGGTGCGTTCATGCATTCATTCATTTATTCTAGAATGGAGGGGTGACAGCAGACAGACGGGATCATCACTCAGCCTTCAATCCTCCTGGATACATTGAGGCTGACGGCGCAAAAAAACTGCATTATAATCATCTACAGTCGTTCCATTGCGCAATCTACAGTTTCAGTTTAATCTAAAATTTGTTCGTAAAGTTACACAGATTATGTCAATTTAGCGGGGAGCGGGATTTAAGATGAATATAAAAATAGTAAACAACCTTTACTCTGCAGGAAAAAAAACCCCAAACAGATTAATTTGATTGATTTATTGATTGATTGATTCATGATCGGCCCACTTCCTCTCTTCAGTCAAGTCTAACTCACTTGACTGCCACTGCTTCCAATATGTAACTGATCGCTGTCGCTTTATACGTCTTTATGAAGCTGCGACTAATCAATGTTGGACATTTTTGATTGGCAAATGACTAAAATAATAATAATATACCTAGAATGCTGATGTGTAGAGGCCATAAATTGACACAAAAATTGGTTCAAATGCGCACAAAGTGTCAAAAAATTGTAGAAACCAACTATGAGAAGCCCACTTTTAGGGCCCTTCAAAAGCATTTGTGAAATTTAATTTGAATTGTGTTCGGCAATTTTTGAGAAATGAAAGGAACAAACTCGCTGAATGTGAGCCTGACACATTTAAATCACTCTAATTATGTCATGTATTTTATTAAAGCATGCAGATAGACTATTTCCTGTATGGATGGACGGTGGGAAGGACATTGTAACCCTCCCTTTTTTCTTGATCAATCAGTTTATCGTCTTCTCTTCTCTTCGTCGTCACTCAACATTAACTGGTGATGAAGAACAATCATGTTGTTCCATTAGAGCCACAGTATGCCGCTACTTAATCTGCGCTAATGGCTTCCATGAGCTACCGGACACACTTTAGATGCACTTATATTCTGATAAATAGTTTGCTTAAACATAATTCATTAGTCAGTGTGTTACAGTAAAACACATATCCTCGCATTCTATAAAAGCTTCACTTTGCCTGTGATAAACATGAGAGCATTATTAGCTGGGGTTATTTTATACAAATGTGCTCTTTGTGGAAAATCCTTTCCATTTTTCATCAATAAGTCTTGTCAGCGTAGCCCAGCTCTCCGCCTCTGGTGGCCTCTTACGTTCCATTATGGACAAATCTCTGCAGCCTTATAATTGAGTTATGTTGATGTTGTGTGTTGATGTGTGTTATGACTGGAATTACAGCTCTCCAGGGTTTCTGTCAACGAAAGCTTACCACTCAATTTGAATACATCTCCGATGTAATCATGTCAGCTTTCAAACTAAAGAGGAAGGTGAGATGATTATATGGTAATAACAGTGTAATAACCAGGTGAATGTAGCTGGTTTATGAAGGGGGAGGGGCTAAAAGGAGGAGGATTATGGAGAACGAGAACTCAGGTATCAATGTCGATACAGTTTTGAGTTTGTTCTAATTTTATTAGAAAAGTTCATAATTTAGAGGTGGTACGATGTTTTGGGGAGATATTTAAGGCCCAACCAAAAAACGTTGAGATTTGAAAGGCAGCAAGAAGCCCAAAGGAGAAAAATAAATATGTTGAAAATATCTCCGACTCACTTCTAATGCTTCTAATAACATTTCTATATCATCTTTGGACAGGCTGTTGTCTCGGAACAACAACGTTCAGTACGGTGCATCCGGTTGTTACGTCTGAAGGGGATAGTGACCCAAGCCTGGATCTTCAGATATAACCTCTGTCACAAATGTCAGATGGTTTTTGAAGTTTCTAATGTTCCTTCTGGAACCCGATCCAGAAGTTCTGGGTTCACGTCAGCTATGCTGACACTCACCTTAAACAGCAACGCAAGAAATCTCGCAGCAACACCCATCAGATTGGTTGCAATGTTACATTAGAGATTTTTAAAAGCCATCTGTGATAAATTTCCACAGAACTGTCACCACAATCAAACCAAAACCTAGAATTTTGAGACAAAAGTTTCCTGGAGACAGAAATCCTCCACATCAGCCCGTTAAGATTTCTACATTGTAAATTCCACATGACCTGTCTCTTCTTTTATTTAATATACAGTGTGATCCCGCCGATGTGATCTTAGAATCAAGAGCGTTAAGGTTCCTGGCACCAAAGGTTCCTACAGATGAGCTATTGTAGCTGAAATATCTGAAAAAAAGAACAAACAATGGTCCAAACAATATAAAGCAGGTGGTTTTATTGTTGTGGCTGATCAGCGCACAACCGTGTGCAACTGCTTGGACTTCTGCTCCAGCAAATCAATAATCTCATAGTCCACCGGCATTATTCTTTCATGCTGCTCATCTCACCCTCCCTCCCTCTCATCACTTTGTCACTTTATTGTGCATCAGAGCGCAGTGCATCAGCCGCTGCGCCGGCGCCCAGCGACTCCAGGACAATCACAGTAGCGCCACAGCCACTATCATGAGTCCAGTCCAGTGGGATCCTGGATCCAGTCCAGTGGGATCCAGGACGTAGTGAGCATTAAGATGCGTCAAGCGATAAGAGTTGTGTGCCCCTCACAGAACGCCACAACACCTTCACTTGGAGAAGCTATTAAGAGCAGTAGATGAGCCAAATTAAAAGATGATTTATGGAGCCTCTGTCAGACACGGGACAGCAAACCACGAGGGGAGAAAAGTCCGGGCCACATCCTGCCGTGTCGGCTATTTTGAGACGGGCCTCGCTTTGAACAAGAAATGAACTTTTCCAAAATGATGCATGTCCTTTGTAAGGCCAATTCATTAAAGTTAATGTTATATGTTATTTAACATCACGCTTGTTTTTCTTAGATTAAAGGAAAGTAAATGTTCACACTTAGACTCATCATCCATAACATTATAGTCCGAATGACATTGACTGTGTCTTTACAATGCCACCCGTCAGTCGGTGGGATATATTAGATTATATTAGCAGCAAGTGGTCAATATGTCCTTGAAGTTTGAAGCTTGAAGACTTTGACAGGACAGAAATGCAGATCTTAGTGGGGATTCCCAGTTTCAATGGGATATAGTAAAAGGTGGTCTGAGGAAGGACAACCTGTCAACTAGTGAGAGGGACATGGGCGCCTTAGGCTCATTAATTAAACTCTTTCATACATTAAACTCTTTCATACATCAGTACATCCTGTCGCTGAACCAAAATCTGTTCACAAATAGCACAAATAGCTGAAAATGTTAATGCTGTTCCGGAAGGTGAATATAAGACAGCTGGTTTTAATGTTATGGCTGATAAGTGTATAACATACAAGCATGCCGTCGCAGCAACTCCAGTGCATTCGCTCATTCCTCGTCTCAGTCGACAAAGGGGACATCAAAGCTGACAGAAACGGTGCCAGGCTGCCCGTCAGACTGGATCATCGGTCAGCTTTCACCCTCCTGTGAGAATCCCTGCCTGGTGGCCTCCTTATTCTTATTATTATTGAATAGTGAAAGCAAGGTTAATAGGACTCCAAACACAGATGACAGGTGGCCTTATATGATAATTCATTAAAACAAGAAACTAGTTTATTGCCAATTAAGATCTAATAAGTGCAATTATAAGGAAGCAGCCAGAAGACCCGCCCCCTCCCCCAAAGCTGTCGTTTGCCAATCATAGCTCCGCAGCTGTAATCAGGCTCAGCATGGATCACTTTACAATGTCTCATTAAATAAGTGTACATGCTTTTGCTTGAGAAACTTATGATTATTTATGTATTTGAATGGGAGCAAACACGCTAAAAACAACATGTGTCCAATGCAGGTATTATAGCGTTTCTAGAAAATGCTAATATGCAAAGCATTTTCCCAGAAGGGCTTTTAAGTATTTAAACACGTCAGAGTGATTACAGTTGGCCAGGATTTGGTAGCTTTCCTGAATACAGTGAGCCGACTGATCGGAGTGATCAAGCAGTGACTTCCATGATTTCATGCCTTTCGTGGGGAAAAAGCTCTCTGAGCGTAAGATGTATATATTTTTACAGAAAATGGAACTTTATAGAAAGCGCTCGAAGCTGATCTGGTGGACCTACTCTGGTTTTGTGATGTATTTAGACAAAGGTGGAGGAGCGAGTCTTACTAATATGAGCCTTCAAATGAATGGATGTGTTGCTCTAACAGAACTTCCTGGGCCGTATCTCACCGTGTCCCTGGTGCCTGAAGCCACGCACTCCTTTTATTGTTTTTTTTTGCCTGATCATATATGCGTATGCAGCTTTTCCACTCTGATTCCTAAATTACACATGAATCCTGGTGGAACATTCAGAGCTATACCCAACATCTTACGCAATCATTGTAGTTATTGCTTTAAATGTGGGGAGAACAGGCTGGTGTCCAAACACAAAGGTCCAGTTTTGTCACTCTGTATCATTCATTCATTTGCAATCAGAAGCTATAAAGAGGGAAGAAGAAAAAAAACGTTAAACGCTGTTCAGCATGCTAGTGGGATAATTATTGATTACACTTTTTGACATGAAGAGAGCTTATTAAAGGCAGTAGATATAAAACAATCAATAAATGTGTATAGCGTATACTTCATCACATAGTAATACATGTACAAGTTATAAACAGTACAAAATTGGAACCAGCGACCGACCAATTTGGGTACGTCCATTCTACGTCTTACATAACTTTGTTTTTTTTTGCCAAATCAGCATTTAACACATCGTAATCCTCAGCTAACAAAAAACTGTTTATGAAGCAAATCAACTAATCATCACTCCTCAGTCACGTTCTACTAGAGGTAAAGGGTAATTGTTTGGTATTTAATAGAAAAAAAATGTTTTTTAATGTTTTAAATAAAATTTTACATCAACATTTTGAGCAAAATGGTATTTATAACATTTGGGGTTGAAAGCACCTATAAATTAAATATTTATCTCATCTATCTAACCTATCTAATTATTCCTGGGACAATCAAATATTAATTCAAAATGAGAATATTATCTCTGCTGTAGTGAATCTCCTGAGTGACAGCAGTGGTTAGCCTCATTGCACGTTAGCTGGAAACACTTTACCAGCATATAGAAACACCAACAATCCAACATGACCCCATGAGCTGAGAGAAAACTGATCACCTCAGTCGATTTGGCTTTGCAGCCCAGGAAAATCAGGTGAAAAACAAGCTCTCAAATGACAACTTTTCTATCTTTATTCTAAAATTAGCCACTGTTCTTTGTGGCCTCCATTGAGTTCACAGATTTTTTTTTTGTACACTTGCGGAATACAGACACAAGCTGTGAACAAAACACTCAAATAACAGCTTCATTTGTGGAATTCATTGGCAAAGGGAATGACTATTCACACATGCAGCTATGCTAGCAATTATTTGGAATCATTTCTCTAGTCGGTACAAATGAACAGCCGATATCTGGTCTTGGTTCGCTCCCTCCAAAAACTCCCGAGGGGAATATCTGATTGGTAAATCTTACACCAGGAAGTTGCTACATTTGACTGCCTGCTGTTCGGGGCTGAGCAAGTCGAGCGATTTTAGAGCAATTCCACTGAAATCAGCCGCAGATGGAAATTACACCAGTGAGAGAATTGCACCCAAATGATGATATTGTGCCCCAAAACGTCAAAGCAAAAATGGACATTTCCACTAATAAAGCTCTAAATGAATGCAAAGGTTAAATACGCCTGTATTGCTTTAATTATTTAATGGGTTTTTACTTAAATTTGCTTCAATAGCTGAAATATCGATATATGTAAATAGAATTATTTTTGAAAAAAAAGTTTCCCTATAAAATCTTTTTTTTTCCTGGGAAAAAAATGTTTTATGAAATCAAGACAAAACAAATACAAATTATACTTGATGAAATGTATAAAAAAAAATTGCACATTTAGATCTATTTAAGTCGTATATTTGAATATATGGTGGTTATAACATTGTAATAAGATAGTTGCCAAAACCTGTAATAAGAAAGGTGTAAAAACTAAAATTCTGTTATTTGAACCCTCAAAAACTGATCATGTGATCACCGACCACTGAATGCATATTTGACCCTTCAAAGTAAAAGCCTCCATTGTTGAACCTAAACAGTAAAGCATGGTTTATAATCTGACTTCCTTTAAGTAAACTGGAGATACAGTAATTGTTGCCTTCTGGTATTAGAGGGCTGACAGCATGTCAGATTTACAGGATGTGACATCTATGAGAGAGCTGATCCATTTCATGGTGTCTGCCCTTCATGTGAGCTCCCATCAGGCCTCACCTTGAGGGGGAACACGGCAGCGACACAGTCCACCTGCAGATCCAGAGGCCAGAGCCGGCGCCAGCCTTAGAAGCACCAAGCCAGCCGGGACTACATATCCCATCATTCCTCTCACTGCTGTAAACAGGGGAATCTGAGAAATTCCTCTCCATAGATCCTTCAAGTAAACCTTACATTTCCACAACCCCTTCTCTCTTTTCACTCTTCTCTCTTTTCACTCTTCTCTCTTCTCACTCTTCTCTCCATCGCTTTCAGTGCAAACTCTGTATTTACACCGGCCCTCTCGTCTGAACCTAATTATATGTAGTCTTGATTGTCTCTCAGACAGGGTTAGGATGGCAGCTATTAAAGCGAAGACATGGAACAACGTCTCTTGTTGATCCCGGACCGACCCGCTACACCTGAAATCTGACTTCACCTCTCTTCACTAATGATCCCAACAGGAATCACTGCACTGGTGGAAAAAAAAACACAGGTTCATCCTCTTCTTCTCTGCTCGCTTTCGTTGTGAGAATGTTTGCAGCTATTCTTAGAAACAAAAGGGGATTGGCCGTGTGACACTTATTTTGAAGGAGTACTGTTTTTAGATTCACCCTTGTTGACTGTAAACTGAGATATGACAGGGTCTGAAGAAACCCTACATGCTATCAGAAAAGCTTCTGCAGCCGTTTGCAAGATTACAGCAATGTTTCTGTGGGAATCCTAGCAACATGCCACAGTGGTTGGGGCAGGATATTTTTAGCCGACCCTCCTGTTATTCTAATTGTAGGGAGTTTCTCTTTGAGACTAACCCAGCCCCTTTAATTGCACTAGCATTTCTTTATTAGCACAAATTAAACTAGCGTAGTTATTTTACACAAAATGGACAAGGCATCTTTGAACTGTCTAAAAAAAAAAAAATGAGGGGATTTCGGGGGGGGAAATCAGAATTTTAGATCCATTGCTCGATCTCTGGGGTGAGAATTAGAGGGAGAAAAAAACAGCAGCGTATTCTCAAGTTATCAAAATGCATATTTTGTTTCCTATTAGACCATGGAAGTCTGCGCTCAGCGAAGAATTGTGCCGAGTAAAAAAAAATTGTATTCATATATATAAATATATATATATATATATATATGAATATCTCTTGGCCACAGAGAGAGAGAGAGAGAGAGAGGGGGGGGGGGGGGTGTTGTTTTGTATTTATGGTACTAACATAAGGTTATAGACTTCCAATAGTCATTGTGGTTGACCATCCAGAGACTAAAATAAGTTATTTTGGGTTACAGCTTCATGAGTGTGAGTCCGGCTTGTGCTTACGGTTAAAGTTCCACCGGAGAACACAAGACCAGTAGCATTCCAGTGTTAAACCTTTGCTCCCGCCTCCTCATCACTCATTATACAATTTCACTTGCTATGCTATGAATCCGGTCACGTGGACGCCTGAGTGTCCGGTGACCTGCGCTGTCACTCGGCTGTGAATGACCACTACGGAAGCCGCCTACTGACTTCACGCTCCAGCCGCAGCGCTGCTCTTCCAGCAATGCGACCCTACGTCTTCCACAACATTCAGCACTTCAAACTACACCAACCACGAGAAGTAAGCGTTCATAAACTCTCTGACTTTATTAAATACGGCAGATCATGACATAACATTTCTTCTGACGTTTACGACCCAAACGCCCGCATTAATTCCCTCTAATTCATCGTGATTATATGATCCACTCTGTGACGATCTGGAAAAGTTTTGACAGCTGTGGTCATTTACCCAACCACCAATCCTGCTCAGGCTTCCAGGAATGTTCATTCCTTCCATGTTTGCTCCTTAATTGACTTAATGAAGTTCATTAGCCGGGACAATGGAGTGAGCATTAAGGCCTGGAGGGCGATGCCGGTTCTGAGAAACCCCCAAACGGGAAGGACGGGCTTAAAGGAAACTTTACTGCAAATCAGTGACACTGCTGGAAGAGGATGAACTGGTCAGTGAGCAAACGAGACTAAAAGGCAAAAATACAACGTGAAAAAATTTCACACTACGAATATGAGAAGTGTCGTGCATTTCCATCGGAATAGATCATCTCGCAATAGTTTATCTAATAAAGAAGTCTTCTGAAAATTAAAGATGGAGACCACATCAAGGACCGAACGGCACTCAAATTGGCCGTGTTTAATCTGAGGTATTATGGCAATTTTATTCTTATTTTATTAAGTCATTTCATAGAATTCTGAACAAACCAACAGACTGGAAAATACACAAAATACAGATTGAATTCCAAATAGATCAGCATAACTCATTTTTAACGTCTCCCTCTCTATCAGCATAGTTTCACGGAATAATTTCCAAATTAAAGGTTTTTATTCTAAGGTACCAACAACAGTCAGAAAACGATATTTTTCAAGTTACAAATTACATCTAATATCAATCGTTCTTTAATTAATCTACGAAAAGGAGCTTTAAATGACTGAATGGCTGGGCAGATTTAGCAGTTTCTTTCTTCTGTCACAATAAAACAGTAAAAGAAGACAGTTGCTCCTCGTACCTGTTCCTGCAGTCAGGAGCAGCTGCTCCTCAGAAAACAGTAACGTGCATGAACAGCCTACAGGAGCAGTTCACATTAAAAGTAAGCAACCTCATGTGTTTTCTTGTTTTTTAACCCAACAGCACTGACACATGATGAACGTCTGGCACCTCACCAGTTTATTAAAACGAGCGTTATTAACTAATACACACGTGCGACGTACTAATATCTATATCTTATCTATACTACCTCCCATACTCCGTAGCGTCTCTTCTTAGGATAAGCCTAAAGTTTATTAGAGTGATTTGGATCATAGTGAATCACTCACATTTGTTTAAAGTCTAAAAGCACTTTTAAGTTCCGGACATTCAAACCAATAGCAGGAAGTTAAAGCAGGATAGTGTCGACGATAAACGAAAGTAAGGGAATATCAAACTGGGGTAGGAAGTAGTTAAAAACAGCCACAGTGGGGATGAGATGATTTGTGGTGATGTGATGTGACAAAGAAAACAAAACTCAAAAACATGAAAATGAGAGAAAGGACATGAAAGGAAGACAGAGTTGATGTCAGACACGTGGCGAGCTGCAACCAATCAATCATCAAATATAGTGGGACACCCCATGTAGGTGCTGACGAAAGGACGTAGGTGTGTCGCAAAAAGTTGTTTTAAGTGCTCTTGTAAAACCACGATGTAAAACCGAAACAAACCGGATCAAATATTTACAATATAACAAAATCCCCAAACTTGTTTATGACCTCGATTTGGACAATCCAATGTGAAAGAACCCTTAATTTGAAGCCATTATTTTTGTAGATTGTCTAGCAAATGAATTTCAAAATAAGAGAAAATGCAACTGGAATATAAAAATGAAACATTCAGATGATAATGACTTATTGGCCTGAGGTTGAAACATTTGTATCTCACACACATGTAGATTGTAAAAGCATTTTCTTATTGAAAAATGTTTCTAATATGACCCGGTGGCAGCATGTATATGCTAAAGAGTAAGGGGCCATGGATGGAGCCCTGAGGGACACCAAAGGTCAGAGGAGCCACCGAGGAGGAGAAGGTGAACCGTGGCTACTAACTAGTTTTTGTCATTTCTTTTGGCTTATCAAACAAAGCATGTGAGGTCTTACGAAACAGAATTATGTGACATGATACAGCCAAAAGAATATTTAATAATGTCCGATCCTTTTTATGCCGTTTAAAACATGCTTGACCAAGTGTTTTAGGTTTTACATTTGATGGTTAATTGAGAGTGTCTAAGATGTTAAATTAACACATTTAAGAAATTAAATGTTCAAAGAAAAAAGAAAATAGAAATTTGTAGCTGTGTGTCGTGATAAAAAAAATGGTTCCATGTTCTTCTTTATATCTCGGAGCCACTGACCCTTTAAAGGTTTCTGTACGGCCCTGCTAAACACAAACGTACGCGTAATTACTTCATAACAGCAACAAATGCAAAACACACTGGTAAATATTAACAGAAAATAGATTTCAGCAGAGATTTCCATCTGTGACAAGAGAACCTCATCAGGTACGTATGAGGGAAAAAGAAAACTTGGACAGCAAGTCAATCCAAGGTTACTTTCCTCTTTGGACAACGATACCGTTGTTTCCATGCCGACCGTCTTAAATAAACAGCTTGTTTGGCTTCATGTCATCGTGTTCTCCTGGTTATGCTGTCCTTCAAAAGCTAAAGCCCAAGAGATGGCGATCCGTATCCAGGCCCAGCTTGAGCCCAGAGAACATCGGGCTACATCGGAAACACCTGCCAAAGCCTCAAGAAAATCCTTTAAAGTTGTTCGGGGTCATGCCTGTAGCGGAAACTAATGTGTTGAGCGATCTGTTTGACAGCGTACGCTGAATGAGTTAGCAGTTTTGAGTCATAACAAACAGAACTGCACCCCGCTGACACAGTCTGCATCCTTGCCTGATTCATTCTTCGGTACACCAGCGGCTCAATTTGCCGCCTCAGCAAAAACCTTGACGATTTTTCCCACACCATCAGTTCTTCCTAATACAATAGTGAGCCTCATCAAGGTGCATGAAAGCAGCTTTCATTTTGATAGACACCAATATCCGACAACTGACGATGAGTCCCGGTTAGAAAAGTAATCTAAGTATCTTGCTGTGGCTTTTCTCCAGAGAGCACGAGCAAGTCAGGTGTCATCTAAGAGCTAACTCGCCGAGGCTGAGCTCCGGATTGGGTTTTTTCTCCCGTTAACGGCTCTTGTTTATGTGAAACCTTTGACTCATACAGTCTACGACTCGAGTTTTGACAAATATAAACACAAAACATTTCACATTTCATTGGTTTCCGACATCGAGAGACAATTTCGAGCATTTTCCAAGTAATGATGATTCTGTTCAACCAATCAAACACGCCACAAGGAAGACGATAGTCCATTTTTTGTTATTGCTTATATCCTCTGCATGGTCATAGGTTGCTCAAACCTATCCCAGCTGACACTTAAGAACTTGCTTACCCTGTACAAATCACCGGTTCTTCACAGGGTACCGGACACATCAGCAACTATTCATGCTCTGATTCACACTATGAGCCATTTAGAGTTATTCATTCACTGAAAGTGTGTGTTTGCGTTAGGGAAAGGAACTAGAGGAGGAACCTATGCAGACACAGGGAGCTTGCATGCAAACTCAAGGTCTGGATTTAAACCCAGAATCTACCATTACTTCTATTAACGTATATATATTAGATCAATATATCCATACAAACAAATGATTCCTTTTTTATGGTGCCTCTTCCAGGCCAGCGAGGGCGTGCTGTTACTATAATTGGCTAACAGTTAAGCTATTTTTAACCTCTTTATTTAGTGGCCACAACAATATTGTGTCCCTTTTAAGGAGAATCTTGTACAAAGTGCGGCTATCTTTCAGCGATTGAATGTAAACATTAGTTTGAATGGAGAATAATGGGCACAAACTGAGGCCTGACACTCATAAAAACAAGACCAGTGGTTTTTTTGCAGTTGTCAGCAAGGCGATATAGTCCCACTACGGTATGATGATGATCTACTATACTGCAGCAGCAGTGTGGAGGACCTGCTGCTGCTGCTGCTGCCGCTGCTGCCGCTGCTGCTGCTGAGCACATCATCTCCAAATCCACAACATGAGGTAACAAGTAGCCCACACTACATGCTGTCCACCTGGGGCTTTTTCGTTCATACCTGCAACAGCCTGTTGAAATAAAGAGCCTCCCTGTAGCTCTGCGTTGTTCTTTCTAATGAGCTACGGTTTATAACAGAAATCTGTTGGCCTATAAGCCCCCCCCCCCACCTCCTCAAGGAAAGGCATGATTGCCTTTTTCCACAAGAATTTGCATGAAAATGACTCTCAGGTGCAGAGTTTGCATCAATGCAGTGGGTGCCTTCATCCCCTGCTGGCACTGGCTTCTCCAACATGAAACCAAGAGAAGTGCTTGTATGAAATGAGAAGGGCCTGCATTAATATGATGATGATGATGATGATGATGATGATGATGATGATGATTGGCCTGCAATGGCTGAGAGGCAGACATGAAACAGTAGTCCGTCTCCTCCTGTTGGCTTGCTCAAAAACACTCTTGGTAACCCATTTCATGGAGAAGTGCTGTTACAGGGGGGGAGGGAGGGGGGAGGGGGGGTGCTGCTGCAGTAAACCTGAGGATGGAGTAATCAGGTTATGAGAAATAGGGTTGGACGCAATAAATGTGCGTGCATGCGTGTGTATGTGTGGGTGCACTATTTAAAAAGTTAGCTGGTGCGGTGGTGTTGCAGGGGGTGTTTTTTTTGTGTGTGTGTCTGTATAGTAGCAGCATAAAATAAGTTGTCCCCCCCTCCCTCCCTCTCTCTTCCCTGCATGTCTGCGCTTCTGCATGATCCACTCACTGCATAAATATGATTGCAGATCTATCACCATTGCAACAAACAAACGAATAACGCAGAAGCACGCACATACACACACACATGTATACACTCACTCACACACACACACACAGGCAGTCTCACACTCTCACAATGCCGGCAAAACGGAGGAGTAGGTATGATGTGACGAGCTTACCACTTGGATTCTTGTTTTTCTTAAGACTCTTGCCACAAAGACACTGCAGCATATGCGTTCCTTTGCTGAAAATGTTCCAAAGAAACCACATTGATTTGGGCGAAGAGCAATCCAGTGGCTTAAACACCCAGATAGAGATGATATCCTCGCGGTTGCATAATAACACAATTGGATCAGTTCTCCGGGACAAATGCACCGTAGAAAAATATCCAAGTCCTATGCGTTTTCATTCACGTGGACAAAAAATAAAAAAGAAAGGAAGAAAAAAAAATTCAGTCAGACTTGGTGATGGGTTGTTTTTTTTCTTCTGGCGTCTGAAGGATGCCTCCTCAACTAGTCGAGCATAGAAAATACACTCTATGAATTGCATGTGTCGCACCTGGAGGAGACAGTAAACAAACACAACTAACGTGAAAACAGTAAAGCACGGTGGGTTTCCGCGGAGAGGATCATTGCCCGTTAGTTCATCACTCTGAGGAGAGGAGAGGAGGGTGGATCTGCACAGCATCAAAAGCCAGGGGAGGATGCATCCTATGCACAGACTGCTGCAATCAGAACCCCAGCAGAACCGAACATAGCCCGGATCAAGTCCTACAGAGCAGCTTGCTTGGCGAGGTCAGACACCAGCAGCTCAGTTTGCATGTCTCTCAGTCCCACACCGCAGCGCTGCTGCTGAAGCCAGGCTCGCGCTCCTTCTGCCGGATGTGTCTCCGTGATTCCTGGAGTGTGTGTGTGTGTGTGTGTGTGTGACTGTAAGTGTGTGTGCAGGGGGGTTGCTTTGGGTTATCTTCCTCCCAGCCTCTTCAGCAGCACGCCACTGGCATCTCCAGAAGTACAAACGCATGAATTACCTCCGGCGTCGGACCTCCGTTAGAAATAGACGAGGGGGAGGAGGGGTTAACCGGGAACGATCGGGCTTTCCGTCACGTAAACACGTGGTTTCTGCTCCGTCATTTCACCGATGCTCCCGGAATTTTTTATGAGCCCACTCATTCTTTTGTCCCGAGCTGTTCCAGCTTCACTTCTTGGATATGACAGTGTTTGCTTTTTTTTTTTCTCTGTCTCTCACAAAAAAAAAATCTAACATTTCAACCTGATGTGAGGTTTTCAGTTTTTTTTATTCATTTGTTTTCTCCCACATCCATAAGTTGCTGCAGCTTTGTGCATAAAGACGCACCACACAGATGCTAAGGGGCCCCTCACAAATGTGGAAAAAGACCCCATCCCCCACATAGACACTCATATCTGCACCTGTAGTAATAACACAGTTATAAACCCCATCAGTAAACCTTCCTTGAAGACAATATATTAAACTCATTTTATACTAATTTATATAATAAAAATCATAAGACCAAATGTATTGTGAATAAAAATAAACAACTAGCAGTGAGGAGAAAAAAACAAATGCATATGTAAGAATAAATGAACAGAAATAATCTATTTAATCTAGCCAAACCCAATAAAAAACGTATTTGAATTAAATCCAATTTAAACAGATCTTGATCTCAACTTAATTTCATGTAGTATTACTTTCCAATTTTTCTCTTTTTTTTCCTCAATATTCTTTTCTTGTTATTAATGATATTTTGTTCTTTACATGTATCCCCTCTTATCTGTAATTTTATGTTTTAACTCATTATTGGCTATTAATTCCATGTACGAATATATCTAGTATGTTCCTTATATACTCACATTTCAAATATAATAATTATTAGATATGTATTTTTAACTTATATCAATGTTCTACTCTTAAACTTAATCTTATTTTGCAATTTTGTGATCCCACTTGAAGTAATTTGAAGTGGGCAGTATTTACTGCATTCATAACTACTATTTGCTCTTTTTATTTGTGTGTCATATCTCAAAGATTATTAATACAGACACAGAGAAGCGGTGCCACTGGAAATCATGGGGGGGGCGTTCAAAATTTAAAATGAAAAATGATGCACCAAGATGAAAAATCAAAGACTCACCTGCAATATTTTGGTAATATTCAAGTCCTGAAGCAAGGCTTGAGAGTCCATATAGACGTACCGGGCATTGTGAAATATCATAATTATGTATTAAAGACAACGGAAAAAACATGAATAATAATAGTTAGCACAGTGGAGTCGGATGGCAAAGGCTACTAATTAATTATAATCAAATTTTTCTGCATAAAAATGACAGGATGCAAATTCCAAAATTCTTTATAATGCACTTAATGCAACATATGCATTTAAATATTGTATGCTTGCGTATACTGTGTCTGTTTTGTTCCCTCGTCCCTGTGGACAGGAAGCCGGTTTGTGTTGCTCTTGACGACAGTTTTTCCACCGTATGACTACTTTCCTCCAAGGATTTAAAGGTTTTCCATCACAGACTCAGGGAGAAGGGACATTGTTCCCCTCTGACTAGGCCCGCCCCCCCCCTGCCAGGCAGGGGTTGTGTAGAGAGAAATCTGTCTGAAGATGAATGACTGAGCTTGTAGACACGTGAAATACTGGAATTGATCAGGAACAAGCTCTCCCTCCTGTGTGTTGTCATGCTTAAGATGCGGGACTTCATAGCTGTTGGATCTGTCAGCGTGATCCCTCCCAGCACAAATGGCAGAAGTCACATTGTCTGCCAGTGTTTGAAAGTGGACCCATTAGTTGCTCAATATAGTGTTGACCACACTCACAGGTGTTACATACTGGTTGCCAATAAGCCATTTTCATCGGGCTGCGGTACAATCAAATACAAATGCAATATCGTCCCAACAAGAAACATACCACTTCTCTTCGATTATCCTTTAATGTCCTCGCCATGAAAAAACAACTCTGTAAAAATGATTTCTTGGCAAATTGTATTCGTGTCGGGCAATAATTAACTTAATATCTTTGACACTATCTTATCTTAAAATGACAAATGATTTGGTCTTGCATGTTTTCAAACCGTAAAGAAAGGCTTGTAAAAATGATTTCACGGTGAAATTTTGTTTAACAAGGGAAATAGCCTGTTTTAATTAAATTAGCCTAACCTTTTGGGTAGAGCATGAGGTTCTGAAACTATTTGACCCTCATTAGACTTTTTATGGTAGTTTCAAGTTAAATCATTCTGTCCTCCCTATCAAATAGGATTTTCTCTACAGGCACGGTTAATGGGTCCTCCACTGTGTCCCCTTCGACCTGTGGTGTCCCCCAGGGCTCCACCCTCGGCCCCTAACTCTTTAGCATATACATGCTGCCACTGGGTCCCGAGCTGACGGAATGGTGCGTCAGGAAAGGCATTAAGCGCAAACCCTATGCCAAATCAATGTACGGAACATAAAACTGTTTCCCAATCCAGACCTGTTGGGGCTCTGGTTCACAAATGTTAACCCCCTCTGTAATCTCCTAACACACATTTAAGTGTGGTATCAATGGAAAGATACGACTACCTAAGATTCCAGCTATCAAGCTGAGTTTAGTCAATGAATAAAATATTTTTAAATCCAAGTAAGTAATTTATTTGTTAAGTTGACATCTGCGTACAAAATTCAACAACTTAATATACATTTTTTACAAATTGATATCAAGAATGGGGCTGAGGGGCTCCTTTGCTTGGGCCCCCTAGAGTCTAGGAGCACCCCTGCTTACATTCAACAAATGAACTGCAGCCCGGAATGAACTTTTCTATTTTTTCGGGGTTCCGTTATGAGTTCTCTCTGAATCACAGCATGAATCCGCTTTAATGACCTAGTTTAGTGGCACCCAGGGCTTGTCCCTCGTCTGGGATAGCTGATTCCTCTGGGATGTGGGCCTCTTTGAAACAAAATGTTGTCTGATTGACCTTCTTCGGATGGCATTTTAATTTTGCTGTGTCACTGTTTTAAGACATACTGTATAGAGTTTGTTTTTTCTTTTTTTGTTGAGCACATTGTGATTCACCATATTGATAAATTTGTGCCACTTCACTGAAACTGTTTATAATATGACCCATTGGTAGCATGTTTATGCTAAAGTTAAGGGGCCAGGGATGGAGCCCCGGGGGGCACCACTGGTCGAAAAAGGCCACCAATGAGGAGGCATTAACCCCGAGCTAAGAAAGTCCGATTTGATGGGTAGGATTGTTTTTGCATATTAAAGACTGTTAGCACTTACAGAACAGAATATTAAAAATTATAAACTTGTGGTTTTATGGTACTGGACTTTTTCCATTGAGCACAAAATTACATCATGAATCATTTGCTTGACCAAATAATTTGTCATTTTATGGTAAATTTTACATGTTGAATTAATAAATGCCCCAAAGAAATCAAATCTGCAAAGAAACCATTTTTCCATTATAGTTTTTTCTTGGTACGGACATTAAAGGGTTAATAGCTGCCAGTGTTTTTAATCATTGCACATAACCTCTACCTGCTGACGCATTGACTGCACATCCGATACATCAGGCATCCACTATGCCACCTCAGACGGGGGTTCAATACAACTTTTTTTTTAAAGTAATTTTCACGCATGCTGTAGAGTTCCAATCCCCGTGAGGTCAAACGGCCTCATTGTGGAATCATCAGGAGTCGGAGCAGGGCGCTACGGGCGCTCATGTCATCCTCCCTATCGATCCGTCTACTCTAATGTAAAGTATCATCGCACCCTGGAGGATATCCTCTTCCATTTTTGTCAGGGATCATTGGAATACTCCTTTTTGATTGCCTGGGTTGTGGCCAGCAGGAAGTGGCTCCCTCGTGATTTCCTAACCGTTTGCTTTTTTCCCGGTGGGGAGAAATGACTCGATTTAAGATGCACAGACATAAACGGCCTGTATTCAGTTTTACTGAAGTGGTTTTTGGATTACATATTACGACATTGTGGGACGTTTTAAAGCTTTCGGGCCATCATTTCTCAACTATTGGTCAGATTTTTGTCCCAAAAAAACTTCCCACAATGGCTCACATAGAATTCCATTTGGTCTATATGAACCAACTTCACAAGATTTATCTTGTATTTTACGTTAATAGTTCATATTCTTCTCGCTAGGAGGAGCATTTTTCCCAAAACAAAGCTGTGCAGCCTCATTTTCTGAATATGAACTCCCAGTCCTTAGTGAATATGAATGAACACAATGAGCTCTGTCTTATATTTTGCTCCAAAAGTTCATATTTTACTCACTAGGGGGAGTCTTTTTTCTTTTTTTTACACTCAACACTGTTTTTTCAGACATAACTTTGATTCAAGGGACGACAGCATAGGCCTAGTTTACAGCATGAGGTACTTTTACTCATTTGGACTCTGTCATTTAGGTGAACTAACCCTTTAAACTACACATCATCAGCTTACATGTTGCATCATACTCTGTACATTTAAATAATATAAGTAGTCGAAAGGCAGAAGGCCTGATGAACTTTTTGAAAGAGGGTCACCTTTTCTATCATTCTATCATTCCAATTTTAAATGTATTCAGTTTTTTTTTTGTGTGTTTTTTGTCGTTTCATTTCGAAATGTGTGCATTTCCTCGCCATGGCCAGTTTTCCATCAGGGAATTGTAGATTGAAACCACATTCTTCCCCGTACTCAGCAGCGGTGCCGGAACCACCCACAGCCAACATTTCTACCAATGAGAGAAGGCCAGCGAGTTTTGTTTGGCATTGCTTAGAGCAAATGTTCACCAGCTAAAGAACAGCTGCGGTGAACCAAGTCATGACCAAAAACTTCATTCACACACACACCCACTCTCTTTCTGCTTCTCACACACACACACACACACACACGCACACACACACACACACACACACACACGCACACACACACACAAATGCAGACTGTACGAAACAACTTCCTGGTTATCTCTCATTTACATACATGATAATTCCATATATGTCAGAATGAACGTGGACCTCACACAGTTCTGGTTCAGCTACAGCTCGGGGTTCTTGGCTACATTGTAACACCTTATATGACGATCGGTTCTAAAAGCTCTCCAGTGCACCCACATCGTGACGAATAGGGCAAAGGACCAGCAGCACAAATTGAGGAATCCCACGCAGATATTAACCAGCTCCTCTTTGAAATCCACTGGGTCCAACAGGCATTCATCCCCGGGGTGAGATGAGGGCTATCATGCTGGCCCAGTAAGGACTCAGGCACCCTTCATTGTGCAGCAGGCCGGCCCACATTCAGCGAACGAAAAAGAGGAAGCAGTGCAGCCTCATTCTATCCATCATGGCGTACAGCGCTGTGTGGCGGTCACATGACCTGAGGATTTATGTACTTATGCCATTTCATTTCACCCTGCATTTGACCAAACAGGACAACATTCTAAATGACGACACGACAAAACATGAAAAATACGACCTTTGGGAGCTAGAAACAGAGGTTTTTACAAAAAACCTGAGCTTTTAGAATAGTTTCATGTCCAAAAATGAGTCACTTAATATTAAGGAGGCAGGGAAAGACAAATTCCTGATAAAACTAACTAAGCAAAACTTTTGTTGATGAATGGAAAAATGCACAGTAATGTAATTTTTTTTAAATAGATTCAACCCCATTCTTGCATCTTCTATATTATGTATATTAAAATACCAAGAAGACATTAAGTACTATAAAAAAAAAATTTAAAAAAACAGTGATAAATGATATAAATATGATGATATATAATGATACATAAGTAATGATGTATGATATATGAGTATATTTATTGAGCCAATGTGGTTCTGGTAATACTTCTCCATCTCGTTCGAGTCCAGATCTGAACCCCTCTGGAGCAGTTATGCAAAGAAAAGAGGGGCCAAAATTCCTTTCAGAGTGTTGTCAGCAACTGATCTCCAGTTATCGGAAGCATTTGGTCACAGTTGTTGCTGCTAGAGGTGGGACAAAAGTTCACGGGGGCAAATTCTTTTTAATGCTGGTCAGTTACGTAGGTATCGATTACAATTTCGGCCTCATTAAAAATAAAATGTGCTCACTCAGGTTGCCCTCATTTTATACAATATTGTGTTTGAGGGGTCCAATGCTTTTCACAGCACTGGGAATTTCAGAACTCACCAGTCGTGTGCAGGATACCTTCAAACCGCTCGGGTTTTAAGTTGTCATGTGATCTTCTGCAACCCTTACCCATACCAGTCATTAATCAACCTGGTACATGCATATATATGATTTATTTATATCAAAATATGCTTTTTCGGATCCTTGAATAGAAGAAAAAATGGGCCCGGATTCTTACAAAAGCTATTTTTCATCTTCAATTGGATTATTATCATCATATTTCCACAGATTCCCTCCTCTTCTGTACTACTGTAGGGTCTCAGTATCTTTCCAAACCTTCAAAGAGGTTAAATAAATCCCAGTTTTCAGGAACAACAGGAGAGGTTTGGGCCGTTATCAACTTTGCATTGATTTCAAATGTCGGATGAATCTGTTGGTGTCCCGACGACGAGTCCATTTCTCCATTTGATTAAAAATCATAAAACTTCATCCGTGCCTCCGGCCCAGTGTTTCAGTCTATATTTGGAGACATCTGTCACAAAGGCGTGTGGCTGAATGAAGATGGATGTTCTCAGCGTTTCTTTGGGGAGAGGGAGTGAAGTGCCTTCAGTGTCGAGTCACCGGAGGCTCCAGGAGGAGCCTGCGGTCCGATGGCGCTGATGATGTCACTGATGAAGGCTACAGAGGTCACTTATGCCAGCTATCATTTCGTGCCTGTGCTGCCCTTCCTCCGGCCTTTCTGCCCACACCCTCGTCTTAATTTTAGCCAAACATTAATGTCTCAATGATGAGCGGAGCCGAAAATAAAGCCCGCCTTATTCACACCCATTTATGATCGGCTCAGGGAGAATCGACTTAATCAGTATATCTTGCTATTTTTCTAAAACACTTATGTATTATTTTACATTTAAGTTGGGAACTAATATGATTTTAAAACATTTGATTTTAACCTTTAGGTGGGCCATTCAAAGAACATTTTCGTTCTTACCAAGAACATGTAAGACTTTTCTTTTTCATAATTTTGGCTGTGCTGATGAGTGACGTTATTTTAGCAAAGGTCTCTATTTTGGGGGGCAAATCATCATTTTAACTTCAGATCCTTTCACTATATCAAAGAATTGTACCAAAAAGTGTGTTGCTGACACAACTGTCCCATTAAAACCCGTTTAAAGGCCTTTTTTTTTATCATAATGCCATTTTTACGGAACTGCCCTTCTGTACAAATCAGTTTTTTATAGTTATGATCAGCACTGACTCAGTTAAACTCAGTAAAAATATCAAATATCATTTATTAATATAATGTATAATATTCGATTGCAGTTTTCAGGAAGGAGGCATTGTATGTTCTGTACAGTAATAAAATAAGTTTCTGTGTTGAAACTCTACATGTGCACAAAATATAATAATTCATCCGGATCAATGTTACACGAATGATGAAAAAAGTTCACATATGTATATAAAATTGTAAAAAGTAATACACATAGCATCTAGTAGACCGGACAAATCGTCTTTTAAAAAAAAATTAAATAAATCACTAAAAAAAAATCAATATTAGATAGCTATGATCAGCACTATTGTCAACTTTAAGTCAGTGAAAGTGTAAAGTATTGTTTATAAAAATACAATATTTTGTGATACAACTGTTTTAAAAATTACTACTGAATGAAAGTACAATAACGCATGAGAAAAATTATATATTGTATGAAAAATTATCATTTCGGAGGTATTTTTTTGGTCATTTTAAGGCAAACGGGCATGTAAGGGTTTGAAATGTAGAAAATAAAGCAATTTTTATATTTTATTTATCTTATTATACATTTCATATTTCTGCTTTATATATATTATTACTACCCGCAATTTTACACAACTACTCGACTGTACAAAATTTGACAACAAATTAATATTAGTGACTATGATAATAATAATAAAAATAATAACATTTTAAATATATATATATATTTTTAAAATATCTGTTTTAAATATCTGATACTGAAAGAAGTAAAATAAATAATACGTGAAATTCGTTGAATTTTGTTGTATTTTTTGTCATTTCAAAACAGGAATATAAATTAATATTTGAAAGTTAGGATCAGGGCTGATGTTGTTTAAACAATTGACTCAATGGAAATGGAAAATGATATTAATATCGACATTTTTATGGCGGTTTAAATACGTTCCAGCCTCAGTCTTAGGAATAGAGTCTTCAATGGCGGTCACATACGCTTTGCACTACTTAAGCTGGAAAAGTGCGGTCACATAGTCCAGCCCATGATGTTACCCGAATGTACAGCCGTGTGATCGATTGGATCCTGCAGTGCCAATAATGTGATCAATATTCCAGCCGTCTCATTCCCACTGATCTGCCACGCAGTGCTCTACTCCACTCATTATCTCTATCCTCCTCGTCATCGTCAGATAGAAACCGTGAGAATAAATGAATGCCTTGTAGGACCTGAACTCAAAGAAAATACAACCACACTAAATGTCATATCACCTGATATAATGGTGCACTTTGAGATTTGATCCAAATGTAAAGTGCATTATAAATTAAATGTATTATTATTATTATAATGGATGTTTTAGTCCATGTAAGAAGAAGAGACGCTGTTTTGCATTACTTCGATTAATCAGGATTCAATGAGAGTGGAAACTTAAAGTCGTTCACCTTGACGTGATTTACTGTATTTAAAGAGATTTAGGAGTAATGCTCCAGAAGGTATAATAGTAGCGACATGTAGTCCAACACTGGGGGGTTATATTTCTCCTCTGGCTTTGGAATGCTGGAGATGGTCGCCGGAGAGAGGGACATCTGTAGTACTCTTCTAAAGCTGCTGCCACAGCGACTGGAACCCAGATGAACTGGGGAAAATGGATGGATGGATGGATGGATGGATGGATGGATGGATGGATGGATGGATGGATGGATGGATGGATGGATGGATGGACGGATGCATGGATGGATGCACGGATGTATGGATGGTTGGATGCATGGATGGATGGATGGACGGATGCATGGATGGATGGATGGATGGATGCAAGATGGATGGATGGATGAATGCACGGATGCATGGATGGACGGATGCATGGATGGATGGATGGATTGATGGATGGATGGATGCATGCATACATGCGTGGATGGATGGACGGATGCATGGATGGATGGATAAATGGACGCAAGGTTGGATGCATGATGGGATGGATGGATGCAAGATGGATGGATGCATGGATTGATGCATGATGGGATGGATGGATGGATAAATGGACGCAAGGTTGGATGCATGATGGGATGGATGGATGATGCATCATGGATGGATGGATAGATGCACGGATGCATGGATGGATGCACGGATGCAAGGATGGATGGATGGATGGATGGATGGATGCACGGATGCATGGATGGATGCATGGATGGATGGATGGATGGACGGATGGACGGATGCATGGATGGATGGATAGATAGATAGATAGATAGATAGATAGATAGATAGATAGATAGATAGATAGATAGATAGATAGACAGACAGACAGACAGACAGACAGACAGACAGACAGACAGACAGACAGACAGACAGACAGACAGACAGACAGACTGTTTTGAGGGATGTAGAAAACAGTGAAAGAGAGAAAGCGTCTCATGTCTCCCCGCTGACAAACGAAGTATAAACCTGCAGCTGCATGATAATTAGAGGGATTGTTTGTTTCGTGCAGGTTTCAGACTGAGATGCAAAGACGAAGAACTTGGGTTCTTCGTCTTTGCATCTCAGTTGCCAGGGGAAACAGGAGAACATCTATGGTCATAAACACAAACGGAGATTACGTTTAAGAGGAAGCATAAATCTGCGTTTGCGTTTGCTGACTGCAGTCGATGCAGTCGAAATGTTGTCCTCGGCCTCACTCTGTCTAATCTGTTATCATCATAACTCATTCCGCCGTTACGTAACGGCACCGGGTCCTTCCTGGCTTGTAAAGACTGCTCCTTTCATTATTTATGGCCCTTCATAGCCTAGATCTATCTGGAATATAGGCCTATATGTGTCTGAGTATTGAAATGGGGCAAACTTCCTGCATGCAGGAGGAAGTGCAGCATGTGAGCCATAAACTCCCATCAGCAGGGCCACTTTTACGGCGCGAGGCTTTCCGAGTCAGAGCATCCATTCCTCCGTAGCTCAGCGGCTCTAATGGGGCAGCAGGACTGAGAGTACAGAGCCTACCAGCCGTCGGCCAACCTACCTTCCATTAGATGAGAACTGTGATGACGTCAAAGCTATAAACTCACACGGAGGGTTTTCAGGTTTTTGTGAGAGTGTCTTTAAACCAGTGGAACTTCATCAATGGTTGAAGTTTATCTACACAAAGAAGGGAGTAAGTGGAAAGACCTTGTTCTCTACTGCAGATAACGGAACATGGTCAACTCCAAAAAAAAAAGGAAGCAGAGTGTCTGGCAATGTCTCTGATGTCCGTTTCTATTTTTACAAAGGTCAAGACCGCGTTAGCGATGCTTCATCAAGCTCAATCTGATAGATGATCACCGAGAGTGCAGATGAAAGCTTTCAAGGGGGCCGCTGAGAGACTTTCTGCTGGCAGGAGCCTCCCGGTCCGTTCACAGCGCATGACATTAGAGGCAAGTTGATCCGGATGGTTTAAATGAAGTCTGGCTTTCAGGCCAAATCAATACAACTATGTGGTAGAGAATTGTGTGAAGAAGAGTGTTCTAGCTAAATGAATGAAAGTCTTAACAGAATCCCCTCTTTGGTTCTGTGGTTCTGATTCGTTTTCCTTCAAAACATGAACCAGGACCATGAGGTGACTGATGTCGGACATATTGGACACGGCGAACTCTTTAAAAAAAAGAAACAGTAAAGAACTTTGTTAGATATAATTAGAATATATGTGGAAGACGTGGAGTTTTGTAGTGAAAATTACCAACTTTTGGTCAAATTAAAGGAAAAATTGCCTTAATGTCATCAGCAAATCATTCCTGTAAAAGTATTATTCTGTCTATGTGACAGATTCTGCTGGTGTTTAAACTTAAACAACTAACTTTCACAATTTAACAAGCGCATAACATCATTTCTGCAGAAATGAGATGCAAAAAATATGATCTATATTTGTAAATAATAATAATAATACATTTCATTTATAATGCACTTTACATTTGGATCAAATCTCAAAGTGCTATAAATGTGTAATAATATGGATTTCTAGGTTATAAAAAGTCGGGATTTCTGCCCATTGGACAGTGTGTAACTTAACTTTGTAACAAAATAAGAATAAATGGTATAAATATGCATTTACTGTAAAAAAAAAAAAAAAAAAAAGTGTATAAAAAATGTAAAAAAAAGTGTATAAATAAAAAAAATTGAAAAAAAAAATCAGAATTTTCAAGACATAATGTCAATATCTTGAATGTTTCAGAGTAAATTACATAAAATGGGAGTGAATTACAATAAATTCCAATTTTCTACGGTAGAATTCACAATACCGTAAAACTCAGAATCTTACTTTTACAGTAATGACTCGTAAAACAAAAGCTGTCAGTTTCACAGTAAAATTTGAATTTATTCTTTTTCTTTTCGTAAGAGAATTCACGTTATCTACTACGATGATATACTGTTTTGAATTTTATGATCTTTGGATGTTGGCTGTCATTTAACAGTAATTTCTACATGCAGCGAAAAGTTGCACCTATATATTTTTGGACCTGGACGGTATGACGTGTTCCAGTGAGTAGAAAACATATAACATATAATCAAAGAGGAGTTGTGGTGGAAGTTTGATCAATATCTAATATAATATATGTCACATATAATTAAGAATATTATGATGTAATGTTGATTTGTACACCACAAATTAGGAATATCTTTTAATTTTCCCTTTATTAGGTGTTATGGCTTTAGGATGAATGATGGCTTCATGTGGGAAAAAAAACACACACACACACACACTTACACAAACATGATGCTTCTGTCGCGTTGATGTGTTCCTCAGCGCCTCCTCTTCACCTCTGCTCCCACTGAGATCATGTTTCCTGGTACTTATTTCCACAAAGGTGTAAAGGAGGACCTTCCATTGAGACTTCCCTAGGAACTGCCGGCGTCCCCTGCCACTCAGAAGAGGACATCAAAACAAGCTTCTTCAACTTTAATAGATCATCACCTCCCTCCTTCACCCATGAGGATACATTAACAATCTAAAAAAAAACCTGTTTGTCTTTTTCATGGTTTTGGTTTTTACCGTAAATATTGCTGGTATCATATAACAAATATGTAGTCAAACACAAATGTCTGACTGTTTCTTTTGTTATGTTGTTTTTTATGGAAGGAATGACTTTATGAATAGAACGGAAGATTCTTTAAGAACTTTACCGACAGGTACCAATCAGGGATAATGATGCAAAAAACATGTCTCCGACACCGAAGATCCACCGGGGAAGATTTCCCGTGGGGACTATACCTGCGTCAGGAGGATGTGTGCTTACAACAAATGATTTCTTTCCTGTGAGGAGTTTGTGTATTTTCCTCTGGTTGCACCATGTTTCTGCTGAACAACACCATTTAGGATGATTGAACTAGGAAATATATTTATATTTCACAAAGCTGTGAATCTCCTGCATATAAACTTACCCATAAAAACCTACAGCCCTTTCTCATTATATAAAATTATATATAATGTATATAATAGAACAAATGGATCACAGGGTTTATTATTATATTTCTGAAATCATTTTAAAGATGCTGCCCTTTTGTCAGAAATGTGATTTTTTTTTTTTATTTATACTGTACGTCAGGTTTTTATGGTCCTTTTTCTTTTTTAAAACAGCATGAGTCTTATTTTTTGAAGGCGAGATTTATTGCATTAAATTAGTTTGATCTTATTTTTTTTAATTAGTTCAATTATTCATATAAGTTGTTTTATACATCTATAGATATTTAATTATTTTATGCTGCCCCTTGTCAGAAAACGTGTTTTTTATACCGTGCGTCAGGCTTTTATGGTCCTTTTTTAATCGGTCTTATTTTCTTAATTAAGATTGATTTAATTAAGTTATCTTATTTTTTTATCAGTTAAATTATTAATTTAAATTTTTGTATGAATTTTTATTTATAATAATAATAATAATACATTTAATTTATAATGCACTTTACATTTGGATCAAATCTTGTTGTTGTTGTTTTCATTTCCACAACATGTATCAAAGTTGTAATGTTGCTGATTAGAATTCCCAACATGAAAATACATCAATGTGAATAAAACTAGAGTTTTAGATATAAATCAAATTTTCTAAAGATGTTTGATCAAAATCTTCACATCAAGAAAAAAGAAAATGGAAAAAAAAAAATAATTCTTAAGCCATGGTAAATGCCTCTTGCTCAGCGGCCCCTTTGACCTGTGGTGTCCCCCAGGGCTCAGTCCTCGGTCCCCTACTCCTCCGCATATAAAGGCCGTCACCGGGTCACATTATAAACAGCTTCAGCCAGATTTTTCAATAAGAAGAGGCTGAAAATGTGTTTGACCAAACAGTTGTGCTGGACAGTAAAGGGTTAAAGAATTAGAATCGTTAAATGGATTGAAACTTGACTGTATAAGGAATTATTCACAGCCTTCGGATAGTCTGTGACACTCGTGTCACCATGGTTACTTACGGGTTAAGCCTTTCTTGCTAATTCATGCAGAACCATTTTTCATTTGTCACCTTTTGTAAAACACAAGACGTGCCCTTTTTAAGACCTTATGCACCCTGAAAGAGCGTAAACAGCTCGTAATTATTTTTGCATCAGCTCGCAGATAAAGATTAAAGATTCGTGTTGATCATTGTGAAATAAATCCTAATCACAGCACATGCACTGTGACTCACTGGGAGACAAAATGAAAACATGAATTGGCCACGACATCAGTATAATCATAGAAAATATGGAGGACTTTGAGGTATTTCATTTCCTGTCCCTGTTTTTATCATCCTGGAATCTGCCGTCAAGCCCATCAACACGTCTCCCATCATACAACGAAGGGACAAATAGGACAGGAAACATCTTATTACCATATTTCATTAATGGATGATCTCCCTATGAACTCAGATGTTGCTGCACTTGGTTGAACAATTGATTGGCTCGCAGGGGCATCAATGTGTTGATGTCAGAAATAAAGAAATCAGCCCTTTCAAAACAACTCCTGCATTCATGCACAACTTTATTACGGTGTTATATAAATGAGAGACTATTAAGGCTTACACTAACGCATAGAGCTTTGAAGGTTTCTTACTAATCTTTTATTTATCTGTATATCTTTTTGTTTATTATGTCAGTCTGACTGCATATATGTGGCAGCTGATAAAAAACTGACTTTCCCCAAGGGGGTGAATACATTTTCTGTCCACAGTTATGAAATTAGATATTTGCAGTATTGCAGTATAGACAGAACCATGTTCCTCATTTTATCATGGCATAAGAATTCTGCTTTACTGCACGTTAATAGATTAAAGTTCCCTGAGGGTGTTTCTGTTTTCTGTTTCTGTTGTTAGATTTGAATTATCAGAATAGATGAAATTACATTAGAATATATGAATGTGTTGTGATCTCAGTTGCACCAAACTAGTCGTGACCAGTGGTGACCAGTAGGGGGCGGTGTGGTAACCCAGACGTCCATTCTAGAAGTCACGTCAACGTGATTCATTCATTCATTCATTAATGCTTTGACGTGTGATCCAGAGGTTGTTGGTACTATCCCAGACATATGTAAGGTACTAAATAAATATATACATCGTATTTATTTAAGATGATATTTTAAACTTATATGTCCTGCTGTATGCAAATTAATTTAAATGTAGTTTTACGTTTAAACTGGTTAAGTTTTCCATATAATTTTTTTTAATTTTTTAAGATTGGGCATCGACCTAACATGGGGTTCCTTTCAGCAGGTTTTCTGTGTGTGTTTCCTGTATTAACTGTGTTCTCAGTGAGTCTATTACTATTAAGTTGCTCTGATCTAAGTTTCCAAGTAACTGTTACCAAGGCTGCAGCCCAGTACAGCAACATCATGCCCTTGTGTTCTATAATCCCAGTTTTTGTTCTCATTACCTGCAATCGTTTTAACACTTGAGTTCATTATTTCAACATCAGCCTCTGTAACAGATCCACTGACATGAGCAGGAAGTCTGATGGGTTTTTTTTTATTTTCCTTTCACACATATGTCAGTTTAAAATAAAAGCACAAGGCCAAATTTGAAGCGCAGTTAGTATTCGGGTTCATTTTCATCTTTGAACTGAGTGAAACTGCATCCTGGTGCAGCAGATCATTTTACAGTGATTCCCTTCACATTCTCCCCCTCTAATTAGCCTATCTCTATTCCTGTACGCCTTTTCTCCGTGTGAAACTTGCCAAACAGGCCCATCGTTTAAAACCATTCATTCATCTCCGCTCTCTCCAGCTGCTGTCATGGCAACCATGTATGACTGGCAGAAAACAGAGAGCACTATCCGAGCCCTTGTCAGCCTGGGTGCTTCGGAGCATGAAAAGAAACTCATGGGTAAATGAGAAATTGGGATAGGAAGACACCAGGAGATCTGTAGACCGGGAGGTAAGACCTAAAGAACAAATATAATATCTACTTTTTTTGTCATTTTTGTGGACTACTAGACTAATCATGCATCTATAATATGTGTGCATTTTAATGGTTGGTAGTGGTGGTGGATTATTGCACCTTTGATTTACGTTTTGTCCTGACAGGATCATGACACATCTGGCATATCAACCTCTGCTTCCCGCTGGGAATAAATACCTGCAGCAGAAATGGGACAAAGCCTCATATGAATTACATAGAGAGAAGGTTAGGAGAAACGTGCAGTCGGTTTGTGCGCTGACTTACTGCTTTCAATTTCACCGTTTAATTTGCCTTGCACAACACTGAGTGTTTTTTTTTCATCCAAGGTCAAGTCAGCAAAAAGTACGATAAGCACAAGCCCACCCAAAATCTTTGGTCACCTGTCTCTCCAGCTGAAGAAACTAAAGGTGGGGATTTTTTTTTTTTTAATTACCTCATCTCAGTCTGCATCTTAATTAATTCTCCAGTGCAGGAAGCCTCAAATGATGTGAAATTAATCAGAATGATTTTTCTTTTCAACCCATGTTGAAAATATAAAAAGCTTTTTCTTAAATATAAAGTGATAAAAAAAAAAATATATATATATATATATATATATGAATAACGTATTCAGTAAACTGTCTGTATTTTTGATCATGCCTTAAGCTTGAAGAAGAAATGACAAAGAAGATTCAGAAGGAAAACAATATTCTTCTGGAGAAAATATCACGGATCATGAGGACAACTGGAAGAGTTGACAATAGGAATTATTATGACCGAAAAAGGTTGGCTGATATGTTATACCGTGTATATATTTAAGTCAGGAAACGAATCATATTGCTAATAATAAAGCTGACTTTGAAACAAGACATCCAGATGCAAAGCTTGTGTTTACTCTTCCCTGCAGCCTTGGTAATGAGAAGCGACAGGTGGAGTTGCTGCGTATCACCAAGGAGAATCACAGGATCCTTTTCCGTCTGAGTCAGTGCAAACCCCACTATAATGTGATGAGCTGGGATGACGACTGGCTCAATTCTCTCGTGGTTATGGACAGAATTGCACGTTACCCACAAGGAAGAACGAAGGTTATATAGTTTCTAATTATGTTAACTTGACCCCTGTGGTTCATTCATGTGGCACAAATGCACAAATCTGTATTCACTGTGTTGTAATATCACATCACTTTTACTTTTATTTGATTTTATGTGTCAATGACAGGGACAAGAACACTCCATTAAAAAGTGAAGCAATAGTACTGAAGATCAAAATTTCGGTGCTGATTCAACCACCCACAATCCTGAGAGCAACAACATCACTGGCAAAGCAGGGACTGAGAGAAATGAGAAAAAGGAGTAAATAAAACATCTAATGTAAGATGCAAGTGTTGCGGTGGGTTGAAAAGTCAAAATTGTTTATTTATTGTTTGTTCGTTTGTTTGTTTTTCAGCTCAATGTCTGTTAGATCCTCCTAAAGCAGTTTTGATTTAAAATAGAAAAGAAAAAAAAAGACAGTATCAGCTCCTTACTTTGAGAATATATGGATAATATATGGCATTATCATTATCTTTGGATGTGCAGTTGTCTAAAGGAGAAATGCAAATGTGTAGGTTGTGTATTGAGATGAATTTAGGAGTATAACGGTATCCAATATTCTGCATTATAATTTTCGTATTGTAATGTTGTTAAAAACGACAAATGAGATAATAAATAAATAAAATAATGAATGGTGTATGTATTTTTATTAAGATCATTTCACAAAATTCAAAGTTAAATGCAGAACTTTCTAAAAGACTAAAAATTGATCTTAGGTGGTGGATTGGTGTAAAATCGAGCTGATGTAACATTTAAGGTAAATGTAGGAGCATGATACCTCTGTGGGACATAAAATATTCCCAAATAGAATTATCATTATTTTTCAATAGATTCCTTACAAAAACAGGAAAACTGATAAAGCAATACCCTGAAAGAAAATGTTTCTTTATCGCATTATTTGGGGAACAAAACTTTAATGCGGAACCATCTATCCTATGTGAGTTTCCTCCCGGCACCATTTTGCGGAACACTCGATGCAGAAAGAAGCCGCCGATTTGATTTTCCTCTGCTAGCGAGTTAGCGCGCGTTGTTTCGTGAACACTTTGAAACACTGGTTTTGTCTCTAAGGATGTCATACTTTTTATAATCAGAGAAGCAATTAAAGAACAATCAAATATGAATCTCGACAGACTTCGAAAGCGAGTCCGACAGTACATTGATCAGGTAAGAAATGATTTGTATTTTTTTTTTTTATTGCTAGCTAATGCTAGTCTGAAACCAAACCTTGCCTAAATGGTACCAGCCTTCATAGAATCACTGAGTTAGTCGTTTAAAGCGATCGCCAGGAAGAAAGGCATCCCAAAAAATATATATATCCATTTGAGTGACTCCTGAATTCTCCTTGTGTTCACAGCAACAGTATCAAAGTGCTCTATTTTGGGCCGACAAGATAGCATCTCTTTCTCACGGTGAGTGAATGCTGTCAGTGATGGAAGAATGAAAGCACCACAAATCAGCTGACTCTGCCATCTAAACGTAACAAAAAACATTTCCAGTCGTATTTGTGTATTATGTGAGAAAAGAAGTGTTCTGTGCCTCTTCTGTCATTGCATTACAGCAGAAACTGTACTAGTGCCGATGGGGATGACACCTACAATTTTGCTGTGAAGTCTGTCGATGATGTCTTAAACGTCAGGAATTAATGAATCGATCTCTTTATCTGACATGCAGAAGATCCCCAGGATATCTACTGGCTTGCTCAGTGCCTTTACCTGACCTCACAGTACCACAGAGCCTCCCATGCCCTTCGTTCACGAAAACTTGACAAGGTAATATGTGGAAAGATATGTTTCATGAGGTGGATGGGAAGGAGTTTCTTTATAACAAATGGACAAGAATAGGATGTTTGGGATATGTTTAAACTAAAACTAAACCTCAGGGCAGGATGGTAAGGAAGTGGTTCAAACTGTCGCCAACAGAGGGTTGTTACTATTTGCATTTGTAATCTGTGTGATGAACTAGAGACTCATTCAGGATGTCCAGCCCACGCCACCCTGCAAAGAGAACACAGTTATGCCTGCACGTAATTGATAACCGTGACATATTGTACATGCATGTAGCCCCCTTCATTTTACATAAGCTTGATTCAGTGCTATTCATCTCTATGTTTCATCATGAATGCAAAGTCACTCACTCATACATCCTTAAAATACGTCCATCACTTGTACATTTTTATCCATAAAGCAATACTGGCTAAACTTCTAGCTTACCTTTGTACCTTTCTCCGTGTCAGCTCGCGTAGTTACCAGTTATGATTTCCCAAGTGGCTACTTTTCAATGTATCTCACTCAATGAGTAGTGCAATTATCCTTTTCCAATTATTTTATTCGCAGGACCTTAGGCATTAGGTGAAAAACCTTTAACAAATGAAACGAGGAGAATGTTTTAAACTCAAACACAATACAGTAAATTCTTCGGATTCTCATGTACATAACACACAATGTTCCAAAAATAAACAGTATCCCTGGAAAAAAACTCTTTCACTTTAGATTTCGCTTAACTAAAGCAAATATAAAGCTATATTAATCCACAAAGATTACATTTCTTTTAACAGGAAAGGTATCTCTACAATTCCATTTTTTCATATTAATTTAGCATTAACGATTTATATGGTTTCTTTTTTACCACAGTTCCACATAAATACTAAATTAAGTAATTGTATTTATGAGTTATATTTCCTTAAATGTGATCAATACTCCCTTATGTCCGCCCCAAGTCTGAAATAACACTCGTCTTCTCACACACAGTTGTATGGAGCCTGTCAGTATCTTGCCGCAAGGTGCCATGTAAGTAAACGGAAGATCTTTACTGCATTAATGTATATTTGCAGAGTATAATCAAGAGAAACCTGTCAAATGTCCGACTGTTCTGTCTAGTACGCCGCCAAAGAGTTCCAGCAGGCCCTGGATATCCTGGATGCAGAGGAGCCAGCTTGTAAAAAGCTGCTGGACAGGATTGAAAGAGAGGAAGATGGAACACCCGAGACAGTGAAGGATTGGGGCATGTCTCCTGCCTCTGTAAGCTCGAACTTCAGAATAAACTCTGGAAAATATGAATTATATGAGAAGTGTGTCCTTAATATTGTAGGCAGCGATTTAACGCTTAATTAAGTAAAAGGAACCCCCTCTTCCCTCGCTGACCTCTATTTCAGATCAGCAGCTCTATCAGCCTACTCCGCGGCAAGATCTATGATGCAATGGACAACAGACCACTGGCCACCTCCAGCTACAAAGAGGCATTGAAACTTGACGTGTACTGCTTTGAAGCTTTTGATCTTTTAACATCGCACCACATGTTGACAGCACAGGAAGGTGAGGCTGAACCGATGATGACGATGGGCACTGATGGTTTTGATTTCCCACAAATGTGTATGCCATGTGTAATCCTCCTGATAACTTCGGATCGTGGCGGTGTATGTGAAACGTGTTGTTCATTTTTCAACAGAGAAAGACTTCCTCGACTCACTACCTCTGAGTCAACAATGTACCGAGGAGGAAGAGGAACTGTTACATTTCTTATTTGAAAATAAATTAAAGAAGGTAGGAGTGCTTTGGATTTTTTTTCTCTCTGCCTTCGATAGATTGTTGTAGCATTGTTCAAAATCACTAAAAAGGACCTTGTTGAGCCAAATTGTTGTTCGAGATGATTCTGGAAATAAAGTACAGTTTCCAAGCGAGAATTACAATATCATTAAAAAGGCTATTTTATTTTTTGATGAGTTTTTTCTCAAGTGTTGCAGAGCTTCATTAAAACATACAGTCATCATGAATTAAAATGCAAATTCCTATTATGGATATTCTGGCCAGTTTTTGTTCTAACCCCTCTTCATCTGTCTCCTTGTCTCCTCTTGTTTTTGTTTTCTCTATTCTCACATTTAAATCAACATACAAAACACCCACCTTTCTCCCGCTTGCATAAACACACAAACACACACACACACACACACACACACTCCTCTTCTTTCCCTCTGCAGTATAACAAGCCCAGTGATCTGGTGGTACCAGAGATGGTCAATGGCCTTCAGGAGAACCTGGATGTTGTGGTTTCTCTGGCTGAGAGGCATTATTATAACTGTGATTTCAAAATGTGCTACAAGCTCACATCAATGTACGTACCTTCAAGTTCGCTGGAATGATGTAATGATTCATGAGGAGCCAACCTGTAAATGTGGGTCACAGAAACATCGACAGATCTCAGCAGCGAAGGCAACGTGTAGCTTTCCTTACAGTACAGCGTTTCCTAAAGTTCATACCTCATCTTAATGATATGTCCAGTAAACATAGACAGTGCTGCGTGACAGTCAAACTAAAAACAAAAACAAAAAAACCTGCTACCTGCACATGACCTCTCATTGCATTCATACGAATGGGAATTCAAATTATATTATTTTTGACTTCTGAATGATTGAGACACAATGAAGCTTAAAATATATTACTAATTATAATATTATTCTGTTTCCTACTGGAAAGTTATAACAATAGATGATTTTATATTTATCCTGAACTGGATATGCTATGAAGAGACCTCGCTGGGTTGTTCTCGACAAAATAAAATGTGATTTTTGTACTGAGATATGCAAACTTTTGAAGCTCTGAATACTTTTTAAAATTAGAAATAAGGAAATGATCTGTTGCCCACAACATTTGAAGGCTGCGGAGTGAAATTCCAGTTAATGCAGCTTTGATTTTGTATTTCAGGGTGATGGTTAAAGATCCTTACCACGCCAATTGCTTACCAGTCCACATAGGAACCCTGGTGGAGCTCGGAAAAGCAAATGGTAAATGATCTCAACCACAAATGCAGAAAGAATATTTAGCCTGATTGTCTGGCCTACCCATCAGAAGAGTGATTAATTGGTTCCTTCTGCTTTTTCCCCTCTTTCTGCAGAGTTGTTTTACCTCTCGCACAAACTTGTAGACTTGTATCCCAACAACCCGGTAAGTGTTGGAACAATATCAATGTATATATATATATATATATATATATATATTTATTTATTTATTTATGCGTTTGCATTATTAACTGTACTTGTTAACCAAATAAAAACGTCCTCAGGTCTCCTGGTTTGCTGTTGGGTGTTACTATCTCATGGTGGGCCATAAAAATGAACACGCGCGCCGATATCTGAGGTATGTATTTGCACATAATGAAAAGGAAGTGCCGCCTGTTTGAAGCCACGTTACCCTCCGTTTATATTTGGATTCAGTCGTATACATATTGTGTTTCCCCTGCAGTAAAGCCACAACGCTGGAGCGGACATACGGCCCCGCGTGGATCGCCTATGGCCATTCATTTGCAGTGGAGAGCGAGCATGACCAAGCCATGGCTGCCTACTTCACTGCTGCCCAGCTGATGAAAGGGTAGGCACTCCTCACCTCCTTGCTTTTACTACACTATCCCTTGAGAAGCGAAAAGTAATAGTTGTAGTTTCATGCTTTTGCAGCTTCCAGACTCCGGTTTTATTAAATCAATGCATTTGACGTCTCTTACACCTTTTTTTTTTTTTTGCAGGTGTCACTTACCCATGCTCTACATCGGCCTGGAGTACGGTCTGACCAACAATTCCAAGCTGGCCGAGCGTTTCTTCAGCCAGGCGCTCAGTATCGCTCCAGAGGACCCGTTTGTCATACACGAGGTGGCCGTGGTCGCCTTTCAAAATGGAGAGTGAGTCACGCACCGCAGCCACATACAGAAACACTCGGGACTCTACTTTGACAAAGGGAACCTAAATATTATTGGCAGCACAAATGGAGGTCGCGGCACAGCAGTGGTATTTATAAAAGCTGGTTTATTGGACTAAAATGTCAATATGAGCAGCAGGTCCTGTCTCTGTATCCGCGAGGTTACGACTGTCTGACTCTGATACGAAATGAACAAAGTAGTTTTTTTTTCTTTCCCTCAGAAGCTTTTTTAGGTTAAATTGCTGTAGTTAGGGCATCCCTGACTTCCGCTCATTATTTATGTTTGGAGATCTTGTGACTGAAAGATTTAACTTCTAAGGAATGGTTTAAATTACTTTGACCATCAACTATACATTGCTAACAAATATTAGAAGGCACTGTTTTATGGTCAGGATCTAAACTCTCTTACTGTCAGATAATTGAGATTACAGAAGGAGATAATTCAACGCTGTGCAATAATTGCAGTTAATCTGTGCAGCTGCTCAGATACACAGATCATAACGGGTCGTCTTCATTGGAACTACTTTCTTCCCCCGTGGAAACTTTTGACGTGTGATTCGTCAGCATGAAAAAAAACACATTTCTGTTCAATAATCTTCTATAAAGGCTTGGATATTTTTAAAATCTAGGTATACAAGTAACTGTGTGATGCATTCAAGACGGTAGAAATATTACACGCCCTATTATGTGGTTTATTTGAATGAAAATTCAGATATATATATATATATTTTTTTTTATGTTTTTAGCTGGAAGACAGCAGAGAGGTTGTTTCTGGACGCAATGGAGAAGATCAAAGCCATAGGAAATGAGGTAATGGATCATTTCTTTATCATAAAATGAAGATTGTGCTGATTATATATAAAGTATTACTACTACGTCTACAAGTTGTGCCTCATGCAAACTTTGTTTTCTGCTGTTTTTCTTGTAAATTCAGGTGACTGTGGACAAATGGGAGCCTTTGTTAAACAACCTGGGACATGTGTGTAGAAAATTAAAGTAAGTATTACTTTATTAATTGAGTATGCTGCACGCTTATAAAAAACAAGAGTAACATGTACGTATGTGGGAGGTTAAATTTAACCAGAGGAGACCCTTAAGGAACAGTATCAAACATGCTTGGGTCACTTAGTAACGGCTACTGATCAGTGTCTGATGACAAAGGTTTTTTGTAGCGTTGTGTGCTTCTACTGTTAAAACCGGTTTACATTTTTTTCTGCCCGTTTTTCCTAATGGTTTATAACTCTAGCCTTTATATGCATTTCAAATGATCCTCTGCTGCGATCATTTTGTGTCTCTGTGCGTTTGTCGTTGAAAATGGGGATGTATTGATGTCACTAAACACAAGGGCCATTAGGTACTCGCTGGTACCGAGTACCAAAACAAGTTTTCTGTTCATCAGATGTTACTTTCTGGGTGTTTAAAAAAAATTTACAACACTATCCTGTTGTGTGATGCCTGATTTATAGGATTGAACTGTAGTTTTCTGCACAAATGTGAAACTACCTCCACATCTAGAGAACCACCATCAGGTTCTGGTGGTGAGTGTATCCAATAAGTGACCCATTCAGTGGATTTAAACATATTCCTGAAGGGAACAGATGAAAGAAGTTACTCGATTAAAGGTTAGAGTATCTGAGGGGGGGAAAGGCTGTTTGTTTGTTTTTTTAAATGAGAAAGATCGGTCTCTCGGTCTTATTACCATATCATCAAAGCGGATGCCTTAACGCCTCGACGTAAAGACGGGAAGACACAGCACCCACTGCCTCTCGGCTCGTATGCGAAACCTGAAAGTACTTTGAATAAGTGACGACTATGCGGAGTAAAATTCTCATTAGTTCTGCCGAGAAATGGGGCCGACAGCTGGTCCAAATATTAATGTTGTTGATATTCGATCCCTATTTGAAAACGAAGGTTTCTACAACATCTGCAATTATAAGACAAGACAAACACAGCTGCAGCAGACGAACGCGGGACGACTGCTGCATTGTAGATAGTGAGTGTGCAAGTTAATAGGCTTCTAATGTCATTTCCTCGTCATTAGCACACCAGAAGATCAGACTATGATTACATTGGTCTCTTCCTTAAATTCATTTGCAGATTATTTATGGATCGTCACCTCTGCAATGTCAAACCGAAAAAACAAAATCAATGTGATCTTCTGGAAAACACAGAGCCTCATCGCTTTGTGTCAGTGCGATAATATCTGCATACAAATGCATAACAAAAAAGGCTTTGACGTTACTTGCCTGGCAGCCAGTGTGAATACAGGAGGGCACCTTGCTACACAGAGACACGCCCATCTGAAATACAACTTTTCAGACAATGGATCAGTCAGCGGGCGATGCTTTTACCAGTTCTGGCCTGTTACCTCAGATGAAAACTGCTCTTGAGCTGAGTTGAGAGTGTAGAGCCAGTTTACCAATGGTTACAACCCAGGAAGAGGCAAAACCGCCGTTGTAACCCCCACTTCCTCCCTCACAGTACAGGTCACAAAGACTAAACAAATCCCAGCAACAACTTGCTGATGCACTTAATCGCCACCTGCAGGCTGTTTGTGTTGCAGCACCGACGGATGGAGGAAATGTGCTGTTTTTAACAAAACTAACATTTTGCATCATTTCAATATGAAATTATGAAGTTGAAAACTTGAATCATCGCAATTGAACAAATAGTCCTTCAAAATTGCAGATGTTATTTTTCTCCTTTATATTCAGATGAAAGACTTTTGCACTGAAAATTGATGATATTGTCTCCTGGGTGCTACAAAAACTAGTAACTGTGGTCCTGTTTTTATCCACTGTCTTAGTTATCTATTACCAAACACTTCTGGGAGAAATGTAGTGAGTCCGTTTATTTAGTTAAATGTTGCTTATTTTGTTTGTTAATGTCAACCCTGTGTGTTCTGGCGTTTGTTTCTGTAGAAAGTACGACCAGGCTCTGGAGTACCACCGTCAGGCTCTGGTGTTAATCCCTCAGCACGCCTCCACCTACGCTGCCATAGGATACGTACACAGCCTCATGGGCGACTTTGAGAGCGCCATCGATTACTTTCATACGGTAGCGTGACTTTTTCCAGACTGCATGTTAATCTTTCCTTGTCTAAGATTATTTGGCACTGAGTGTTTAATGAGAAAGGGGTTGATGGCCTCCTCTGAAGGGGCGATAAAGACTAGCGGTAACAATAGACATAAGTCTCCTTCCTCAAGGAGAACATAAGACGGCGCAGAGTGAACCCATTAAACACAATTTAATGGGTAAAATGATCTCGTATAGTAAAGCAGATAACACTTTGTTATTCTTTTCAACAGTCAGAATAGACATATAACAGGTCAGATTAAAAATACCACGATTGATTGGGAACAAAAAATAAAGTAAAAAAAATGTCTCTGCAGGCGCTGGGACTGAAAAGGGACGACACGTTCTCCGTGACGATGCTGGGACATTGTATTGAGATGTACATCGGAGACACAGACGCTTATATCGGTAGGTACCGCTGCTTTATGGAGGAGGCGCTGCCTGGGCTGGCTGACGTGAGAATTTGGTTATTGTTACAAAGTCAAAACTGGTATAATCAGAGTGATGAATAAGTACGTTATACAGTTCTTAAAAGTGACTTAAAACTTTGAGGACTGGATTCCTGCCAACAACCAAAAACAATCAAGCCAAGTGTCTGTTATTTGTCTCCACCAAGGCACAGACATCAACGACAAGGTGCGAGGCAACTTGAACACTCCGGCGCTGATGAAGATGCTGAACACATCCGAGCCCAGCGACCTCGTAGCCACGTCGAGATTGGAAGAAACGAGCATTACGTCTTTGGAGACACCGCTGGCCAATCAGGACAAGATGATGCTGGAGACTCCTCTGCGCCTGTCGCTAACCCTGGAGTGCGACATGTATGAGAGCGACGTCATGTTAGACACCCTGTCAGACACCAGCACATGATCCCGTCCTGTCAGGAGGCGGGAAGGTCGTAGCCACGGGTTGTTGTAGGTACACGTATCTGTGCCCAGGATCTACTTTCAACCCGGAACTTTGGCACCTGTCCTCAACCAAAGGGGTCTTGTGGATTCTCCCATCGTGCGCGTTAGACATGCTTGTTTCTGTAAAAGTGACAATACACGGAACGTATCATTGTGAGCTGTGAGTGATTTCTGCACTTTAAAAAGGGGAATTGACACGGGCCTTGGTTAAGGGGTCGAGGTTAGCACCGGACCTTGGGGTAAGCCTGAAGACAACGGGAACACGCCGTCCTCTGAGACGTGACTGAACAGAGCGAACAAAGCAGCACACCTCACATCAGATCTTAAAGGCTCTTATTCCTGCCTGTGGCAGAACCCTCTGTGTTCCTTTACCTGTGGATTTAACACCTTGAATAAACGGCAAACTACAAACATTTTCAATGAAAACATTTCTTGTCAATTCTAACAATAAATCATGCATTTATCTTCATTTTAACATCTGCGTTTTGTTTGAATCAGATAAGATGAAACCGCACAAAAGACGTGTTACAGTGTTACAGTGATAGGGCCGGGACATTTTTACCTATATTCTTTTTTTATTATCTACTTTTCCTGTTTGATTTGAAATAAATTGTTATAAATATTCTATTACAATTGTCGTGATATTGACCTCCACCAAGGAGATGATGTTTACTGATGCCTGTCTATGAGCAGGATCACACAAAAATCACCTTATAGTGAGGCATCTGTGAAAAAACTGAATTTGAATAGAATCTTTGAGTAGATTGGAAAATTCTTAACTTTATTGTTATTTGATTTAACAGTTTTTATAATTTAAGAGTCTTGTTACAGTGTTAAATGTTACACCCAACTGCCCTAAAACATTCATTCTGATGTTAGAAAACATAATTAGGCCTTTTCCTTTTTGTAATTCTTTTATATAAAGCAGTTAATCTTCTGCATATCAAATTCATGTAAAATTTAAAAAAAGAAAATGCACTTCATCCCAGCCCATCAAAGGAGGAGCGATCCATCTATAGAATCGGTCCGGACCATCATCTCAGATATCAAATGAGGGGAGGAGTGAGGTCTCCGAGCCTTGAGTGGAAACACCCCTTCCACTCTTCATCCCTCTCTTGAGATTCACAGCTGCGGATGTTGGAGGATCTGTCCAATGGGGAGCAGCTTTAACATCTGGACAGATGGGCTGTACTCCGTCTAAGACGGCCGGCATTTACAGCCAGGACATGGTCTTCAGGGACATGGAGACCAGCTCCACTTTCATCCCCAACACGAAGAGCTCATTGTCGACTCCAGCGAACCCTCGGCTGAGTGTGGAGAGCAGCAGCGGCAGAAAAGCTTTCCTCAGTGGTGAGTTCATGTCAGATTATAAACCTCTCATCTGATACATGTGACCAGGTTTAATGTTGTCAGATATATATTTTACATAAACATTTTATGTCAGGTGTGGTCATAAAAAAATAAATTAAAAAAAAAACCCTGTTGAATTTTCTTTTTTAATGAAAAAAATATATATAACATTTAAAAACGATAAATTAAAGGCAGTAAACAACACCAATCAATTAATTAAACGTTATTTATATAACAGTTTTCATGCCGTTCAAGGTGATTTACAGGTGAATAATGGAACAAAAAAAGGATGTTAAGTTTTGGATTCACACCATCTAGAGGCGGAAGCCATGAAAAAAAATAATAATAATAAATGTAATTAAGAAGTGTAAACATGACAAGATCTAAAAAGAAATTATATAAATAAAGATTTTATTGTTATAATAGAATAGAATTAAATCAAGTTAGAAATGATAATGAATATGAATTAAGTGGTGACTAACAGTAAAATGCTGGAATAAAAACATATATTAATACTAAAACCATAGAATTATATGACTTTACACAAAAAGCCAGGATGAATAGATTCATTTTTAGTTTTTTTAATTTCTCTGACAACCTCTAGAAGTCAGTTCTAGGAGATTGAAAGCAGCAAAGGTTCTACTTCTGCTCTGAGGAACAACAGAAAAGAACCAGAGGATCCAAGGAACCTTTTTTGTTTCTTTCATAAACCAGAAGCATTTCTGACATATAATGTGGTGTCGTGTCTTTTAAACTGAAAAATATATATGGAATCAATACCTTTAAAAAAAACTAAATTCAATGGTAATTTCTGTTTGAAGAATTTTTGGGGGGTTTTGACCTTTTTGTTTATCTGCAGTTCCCTGTCGAAATCTTCACGGCCGGTCTGTGAGTCAGTCCTCCTTCGTTGGATGCTGGAGCTCTGCAGGCAGCTCCTGCTGTCCCAGTCAGCTCAGCATGAAGCCCTGCTGCTCCACTCCGAATCCGCCCGCTGACACCAGAGGCTTTGGAACTGCTTCGCTGACTCCATCCAGCCTGCCGCTCCACTGCAGCACTGGGTCAATCACTTATAGCAGTTGAATTTCTCACATGTACCTGTTTGATGCAAAAACTTTTCATCCAGCTGTGTCACATGTTCTGACAGTACATTTGCATAAATATAGCTCAATATGTTAGGTATAGAAAGCATATTGTTGCCACAGGTACATGTATTATTGATGGGAGCAAGTAGTACGTTATAATGTTAAATTTCATTATTGTAAAAATGATATTTTCATGTTGTGACAATACATTTTATGTTATAACAGGATATTTACATGATGTCACACAATTCATGACACATTCAACAAGTATCATGTTATAATCATGTTATAACAAAATATTTTTTTAGTGTTTCTGCACTGTGGTATTTTTTTTCGTAATTAAGTAAAAAATGATTCTACCACTGGTTTTGGAATGCATAAATCTTTTATCATATTGTTCTTATTTAATTTCACCGATCAGAAGAGCTCATGCTGTCTGATGGGAATGCATTGCAGGGTTTTTACTGTTGAATATTGGAAACTTTATAGACTAACTTTGATTTCTGGCTGAAACTGAAAAATAAAGATATGCGTCTTATGTATAACCTTGTATTAATTTATCATTCGGACTAAGTATTTTATTTAAAAAATTTTAACCATCAACACTGTAGTAATACAATGGAAGAAATGTGACCATACACATTGAATCGATTCCATAAAATCTGAATCTAATAATCTATAAATATGTAAATATAGAATACAAATCTTGGAGCTAGAGTTGCATTGATAAGATAAGACAAGATAAAATAAAATAAGATAAGTCTCTATTAATCTAAATGGGAATTATGGTGTCGCAGTTGCACACATTTAAGCACAAATACCCAAATACTAGAAAGACAAAAATATTAATGGACCAAAATAGATATTAGATAGACAAATAGAGAATACTAATTGACCAAATCGAATACCAGACTGACAGGATAGACATAAATATGCAAACAAAATAGAATACTGATAGACGAAATATAATATATTTAATGGAAAAAAATTGAAAAGTAATTAACAAAATAGAACACTTGAAAAACTGAATGAAAATGAGGCATATGATATATGATAGGAGGGAAATAAAAAACAAAATAAGCATATCCATCAAAGCTGTGTTTTTACATCGCTCTCCACTCGCGATATTACGTTACTCTCGCGAGATCACAGCAATACTGATCGAGAGGGAGATGGAGCGAAATGAGGTCTGAACAGGACCAAACGAGGGTTGGCAAGGAGAAAAGCGTGGAGATACAGTTCAGGGATATCCCCAGAGAGCAGGAAAACACTCCTGGTAACCTAAAGCAGAAAGAAGAGAAGAAAGAGATTTTCACTAAGGTATGTATCCGAGTGTCTGTGATTTGATTACGTGAGTGGAAAACAGACATGGAGGGAGGAGGGATCAGTTCAGCACCGCGGACAGCGACAGGGAGGAGGAAAACACGACGACGCTTCAGTCTTCCCACCTGTTATCTGCACGAACACCTAATGTCGAACTAGATTTTCACTCATGACATTTGCAGTTAGTGGTGGCAGACGTGTAATTAACAATGGCGTCTGCCAATATCCTCTCAATCTGTTCGGTCCACATTCGTCCATCCTCGCAACGTTTCATGGCCAGTTCGGCAAAGTTGGAAAGATATTCACAGATTCGAAAACGAGACGTTGTTAAAACAAGCACAGCCCGGTGTCCCACCTTAGTAGGGTTGATAAGGTGATATAATAGGAGCTTTCTTCTCAGGTGGACCAATAACATTGGTTTCTATGGCTACGGTCATGCTGCAGCTGAGAGCATGAAAAGATGATTACTTTTCAGATCATCTTTTTGCCATGAAAGCATGCTTATAATCCGCAGAGACTGTCATTGGTGTGTCCGTTCATTATCAAAATGATTAAAATGGTGAAGAAGACACTATTTTTTATATTACTTTTTGCTGTGGTGACGTCCATCAGCTCTTTACCTGTGAGACCGAACATTGGACATTCACACTGCCGTCACATCAGCAGGAATCCGACATCGGTATGATTTAGAACAACCTATGAGGGTAGACAGAATCCTATTTGAAAACATCAGATTATATATATCATGAAAAATCAGATCTGTGTCACATATGAACAAAATATCAGATTTAGACCACATTTGTCATGCCGTGTGAATATAGCCGGTGTGCAGCCGCCTGTCAGAGGAGACAGCAGCGACTGTCTACAAAGTTCTTGAATGAAAAGAGAAAAGAATAAAAAATTGTTATGATATGTTTTTGCAGCCTCAGCAAAATCACTTCTCCCACCAAAGAACCTTTGTTGGTTATACAACAGTGATATTTAAGGGGAAAATGTGAAATCTTTATACTAGTCTTTCAAATTCCACAATCCCGGTTTACGACTGAATGTAGACTTTCTGATAAAACTGTTATTTTCAAAGCGTTCCAAAACAAACTTGAAGACATCATCATTTTTTGAAACTGAATACAGCTATGCCACAAGGCCAGATGTTAAAAGCATGAATTGAACAAGGTTCTTCCTGTTTAACCAATGACAAATTACATGAACGACTGATTGCAGGTGGTGCTTCGAAGACTTCCACCCAACCTATCCAAGGAGCAGCTAGAAGAACATCTCAGTCCGCTCCCATCCTATGACTATTTTGAGTTCTTTCAAGCTGATCAGAGGTAATCATGACCATTTTAACCAATCGACAGATAAGTCACACTGTACTCGTGGTAGTAAATGATGCGTTTTGCCCTCCGATATGAGAATGTTAATGACTTCTAACTTTTCTTTTGTATTTCCCTCTTCCCACAGTCTGTACCCCCACCTCTTCTCCAGAGCATATATCAACTTTAAAAACAATGAAGACATCCTCCTCTTTCGGGACCGATTTGACGGCTATGTCTTCATTGACAACAAGGGTATAACTTGATGTTTCTTAAACTCTTTTATTCCCAGTATGGTGTCGGTAGATCGTGAGCAAACATGGCGATATATTCTGTTATATTAAATGCAAACATTCAATCAAACAGCCATGTTTGTTCTACAGCTACAGGACAGAGAGGAGACGTTACTCTATTGTTACTATCTATTAGCGGGTCGGTTGAATCATGAGATGCTGTTTGTTTCCATATTTACTCAGGCCAGGAGTATCCAGCAGTGGTAGAGTTTGCCCCCTTCCAGAAAATCTCCAAGAAGAAGCTAAAGAAGAAAGATGCTAAAGCTGGGAGCATTGAAGAGGGTACTGACATTTGAGGATATATACTTGTTTAATGGATTTAAAATGCAAAGAAAATCAGTATTTTGATGTAGACCTATGCTGCTTAAATTAATTCTTACCAATGTGTTGAAACTCCCTCAGACCCAGAGTACAAGAGGTTCTTGGAGAATTATTCCTGCGATGAGGAGAAGTCTATGGCCAACCCAGAGACTCTGCTGGGAGAGATCGAGGCCAAAACCAAAGAGCTCATAGGTACACAACTTTAAACACTAATAACATTGGTAAAAAATAGTCAAATTAAACAGAGTTTTAATATTCAAATACAATGAATAACTTTCGACGTGTGCTTTTCTTCTCACCTTTTTTATGGATTCAGCCAAACGAACAACCCCGCTATTGGAGTACATCAAAAATAAGAAAATTGAGAAACAGGTGAGAAAAACAAATGCTGACATGCAAAGGAAAAACCCTCACATGATGTTTCAAACATTCCGATGGTCTACACTTGTATTCACAGAGAATAAGAGAGGAGAAGAGAGAGGAGAGGCGGAGAAGAGAGCTGGAAAAGAAACGGCAGAGGGAGGAGGAAAAGAGGAAGCGGCGGGAGGAGGAGAGGCGTAAACGCAAAGAGGCAGAAAAGCAGAAGAAATTGTCCGACAAAGACATCAAGATTAAAGTAATTCTTCATCATGACTGGGAAAAGTTTCACAATGATCACATTTGGTGTTCTTTGTAATTCTGGACTCTTTTCTGACTTTTGCTGTCTGTAACGCTGCAGCTCCTGAAGAAGAGTGACAGAGACGAGGACGTGGATTCAGATCGGATGAGGGACAAAAGTGACATCGGGGAGACAGACAGAGGCAAATGGGAAAAAGCAGGAGGACAGATGAAGTCCAAGGATGCCAAAGAAAAGTAAGGAGCGTGAAAATGTCATGATAATAAGATGGCAACTAATAAAAATTCAACTTTGCATTCATGCATCCGGAGGTCATAAAAAGTTTTCAACAATGTTTTACTGAGGAGATCAAAAATTCCCTCAAGAAAAGCTATATAACTTTATATATATATATATATATTTTATTTATTTTTTTCTTGTGTTATCATGGGTAATCAGTTATGAGGTTTCCTGTGTTAACTCTTGATACGTAGTACAAATTATTTTATTTTTTTTCCGTGGAAACAAGAAATTTAAAGTGAGTGAGCACTTTGTATATACGGCAAACTATAAGTACTAGCTTCCCAAAAAGATACACCTATATTTATTATATTCACATAGTTGCCGCTTATGATATTTTTGTGCTAATTTACTTTGGCTGGTTACCATGGAAACCAGCCATGGTCATGTTTTAGGTGACTCTGAGGGGTGGTTATCTCGTAATTAGCCAACTATATATACTCTGATCACCAAATGTTGCACATAAATCAACCGTGATAAATAGTTGCGCCTTTTTCTATTTGGAGTTTTCGACAAATGTTGTTTTTGAAGATGGGAAGATGATTTTAAGGCAACTCAGAAGTTCGGCCGCATTCAGTTTTGCAGTTTTGCAATGGTGTCAGGGGTCAGGGAGGCAGGCAGTGGGACGGGTCTTTTCTGTTTAGTTAAAAAGCTAGTTCAAGACCAAATCAGAGCTCCCAGCATGCCAATCTCAAAATTGATTTCATTTACTCTAATGGACCCAATGAATAACTTAGAACATCTCCAGCACCTAAATCCAAAAGTTGGAATTCGGCTCACTGATGAAAAAATTTTCCGGTCTTTCATTAAGCAACTGTGATTTTTTTTTAACACAAAGAAAGAGATGTTATGAGAAGCCTCGGATGTAAATAAATCTAAATGTGAGCACTAATATATATTTTATGATGAGAAAAAAAATTCCCCACCAAGAATTCTCATTATAATAACTATGTTTAATCCTAATTTTGTATTCCCCTTCTGTGCAATCTCCTTTCTGACCACTAGAGGTCAGGCTGAGAGCGACAAGGAGCAGAGGGAGCAGCATGGACGCAGGCAGAGGGATAAAGATCACAGAGGAAAGGATGAAGAGAGGAAACGCCAGAGGCACCACTATGACTTTGACAAGTTCATGCGCCGTAAAGATGAGACCAAATGGGGAAAGGGCTACTGCCAGGACCGAGCCAAGAAGGAGGGACACCATCATGGCTACTCCTACTGTCCAGACAGTGGAGACAAACTGGGGAAGGAGGACAGGGAGGACCTGAGTAACAGGAAGGAACGCCTCAGAAACAAGGTGAGCGAGAAGGTGAGCATGAAATTGGGGGAAATGTGGCAATTCATGTATTTTTATATTTGGACAAACTGTAGATTAGTATGTGCCTTTAAGAATGTGGATTTACAGATGATTGACAAATCAGAAAAAAATAATTTCTTTATATTCAGGTGAATTATGTCATGAAGGAGAAATGGAGAAATGCCTTCATTGAAGGTCTTAACGCCAGTGTAGAGTTCAGTAAAGCAGTCAATGGGTTTAAAAAGGCATTTCTATGCTTTTGTTTCGTATGGAAATAACTCATATTTTGTTCTTTTTGGATTTCCATACATCCATTTTCCTCCATTATCCCAAATCGCTTCATGTCGGAGTATAAGCTGGATATATTAGACATCCCTCTTCTCACTGAGACATTTTACCTGATCCTTTGGGATCCTAAGGTATTCCCAGTCCAGATGAGACGTATAACTGCTCCAAAAGGGGCGTGGCCAAACCTCATATGCTTAGAATTATTACAAAACTTATGCTTTATATAGTTGTGCAACCAAATTTTAAAATAGAGAAATGTTTTTTTGCAGATTCATCCAAAATGAGAGGAAAAAACATTCAAAGTATGTCCCTGGCTTGAGGACTTTATAGACGTTTGAGCAAAACAAAACAACCCATGAAACGCTGAAATATGTCGGTTTAACATAAATCGATTTAAATAAGTTGATAATAGAGAGAATATGTCAATCCACTTGGTAGTTCCTTTGTCCAGCTCTCAGTCAAAGTTTGGAGAGAAAAGTCTGTCAGACTTTTCTCTTTTCTTCCTTTAGTGTCTCAGAGTACGAGGAGAAGTCTACCCAGGTGTGAAGGGGACTAGAGGTGAACAGGATGTTTTTCTGCACCTGCTAGTTCAGTGCATATTGAAACAGATTTGCGCCCTGAGTAACAAGAAAAAGGAAAATCCAGATTAATAGAATGACTTGAGTATTATATAAAGTTCCCTTGTATTAAAATTGTTTGTCTCTCCCATGTCCCTGTTCTCTGGTCTCGCTGCAGGATCGTCCAGCCATGCAGCTTTATCAGCCCGGCGCACGCAACAGGAAACGCATGAGCTCCGCGGGCAAAGGCTACGACTGCATACGAGTCGGCCACTCGCCTGAACCCGGGACGGACCACTGCTATGAGGTCGCTCCCCTGGCAACAGGGCCGGAGAAAGGCTTTGAGAAAAGCAAAGATGAACAGTGAGGAGCTTGGACGTTTAGATAAAAGAGAGATTCGACCCATGTGACAGGATTATTTAGTCGTCTCTAAATGTTCAAAAAGGTATCCTCTTCAAGCAGAAAACACTTCTGAATCAGTCTTTTAGTAATTTTGCATCAGGTGTGGTGAAGTTTGAAACACAGAACATCGGTCAAGTCTCGATTTGCAGGAGCAAATGAGCATTTTTACGACACACTGTACGGTATATTTAACTGTCCCACTCTCCGGCAGAGAAAAAGAACAAGGATATTATAGAATTATGTATCATCCTCGGAATAAACAACATAAAGAAAATAGACAAGAGGCAAACATCGGTCATCACTTCTATGATAGCACAACTAGTTCTGTCCTGGTGCGATTGCTGTGATTGAATTTCCCTGCTGCTGTTTAGTCGTCAGTTTCTTCTCAGCTTTCTCACGAGTCAGCATCCTTCCTTGTGACGGTCACATTTTTGATGTGAGGCGGATAACGCTTTTCATGCATTGAAAATTCGCCGGAGAAACTTCATCCTCTGCATCAGATCCTGTCGCTAAACCTTTTGTAGAGTCCTGGATGTTTTGAGATATCCTTTAGATTTTAATAAAACAGCATACAAGTTCAAAGAATGGGTGTAGAACATATAACAGAGGTGTATTTTTCTGAGCCGGGAGACGAGGCGTGAGAGTTATTATTGACGCAGAGAACATTTCATGTCTTATTGTCTTGGTCCCTCTTATTCAAAGGTGTGAGACAGTAGATTTTTTTTCAGTGAGGAAAACTTTGTACAGATCCGCCCCCTGAGCCAAGAAGAACACATTTCTACAAAGCCTTTCCCTGAAGTACGAGAATAAAACTGTAACCTGTGACGCAGATAAGAGATAGAATACCTTTTCTACGCCGTCTGCATGCGTTTCTATTTTTTTCTGTCAGCTAAATGTGATGAAAAAAAAAAAAGAAGCCGCAAATGGATAATGTTACATGAGCCTCATATTATTTTTGCACATGAACTCAGATATTTCTCATGAATCTTGTATCATTTTTCTTTAAGCTGTGGGAAAAATAAAGCTCCTCTATCATCACAAGTGACGGCCTCAATGTCAGTGCAGAGGTTTCTCCGACACGTTCACACATTTACACTGTCAGATGTATGAACACACACGCCCTCAGCAGGTTATAGATGTTATAACAGCTCATATGTGACACAGGAGGTAGGTTATATCCAAAAAAAACTTTTCTGTAAATAATTCCAGCGCTCACAATCACACCTGAATGTTAAAGGTAAGATGTGATTGAAGTTTTCCACATGTTTATGTTCACGTTCAGTATTTTTCTATTCCCCTGACCTGTTTCTCTGACAAAGCAGAAGTGTCATAATCAACAGGAAACCAGAGGAATGACAGCACCCCCTGCAGATCTTGTGAGCAGTTGGCCCAGTTGTGGTTCTTTCACGTCACCTAAAAACCGTTTCAAACGGCGCGGGTCCATGTTTGTGTGAGTATAAGTCCGTTGTAGGAGTTAGTGGTTTCTTTCTGCCAGAAACCCTTCTGATGGTCACTTTATATTTATTTATTTATTAGTTATAAATCCCCCTCCTGCAAAAAACCCTCTGCTAATGCTAATGCAAACAAAGTAAAGAAATAAAATCATCTTTTTATTATGATTAATCAAAATAATAATAATTATTATTATGATTATTATTATTATTATGAGTGATAATAATTGAATAGTCATAATTATTAATGATAATGATAAGAATAATCGCAAGCATTTTAAATAAATAATAGCGACAAACAACAAAAATCAACAAAAATAAAAAAGAATTATGCTGATGTATCATTTTTATTATTCTAACAATATCATAAGGATAATAATTAGCAACAATATCGTAATAATTAATAATAACAATATTTGTATTTATTTATTCATTATAAGAAAGAAAGAAAGAAAGAAAGAAAGAAAGAAAGAAAGAAAAGATGAATGAGGAATAAGTCCAGAAAGCTCCACAGGAGATAATCTTCAGCCCTTACATGACATTTTCAGTTACAGACGATCACATTCAGCATAACAGCTTTTAAGAGATCTCTATAATCATTTACACAAAATCACCTGGAAATTGCTAAAATTCCACTTTAACACACATGGGGATTTTTTCCTTTTGATCTGCCTTTTGCATACCAGTCAGAAATGAACTGAGTGATGTGTTTCTTCATTTTACAATCAATGCAACCGCAAGACGGAAAACAAGTGAAGGTGATAAAAGGAAAGTAGAATAGAAAGTATTGAGCATGATCCTGAACACTTTTCAAAAGTACAGACTTCTTCATTTCCCCTCAGGGTTCCTGGTAACTCCTTTGTGGGGGTCGGTCTTTCCTCTAACTTTGGTGGCTGAAGAGGTCATTCATCAACAGGTAAAGACTTTTGTAGGTCATCAGGACGTGATGAAGACTCTCCTACACGTGTGTCGTCTCCGCGACTCAGTGGCTGTTATTACAGTTGGTAGGATGAAAATAGTCACATGATCATTTCCTCTCTTCCCTCTCGATCTGGCACAGTAGCAGGTTCAAACCCCATGACTGTATCTGTCCGTCCGTATGCATCCGCCACTCACAGCGTAACCTTCCTCCTGTCTCACCAGCCTCGTATTCACATAGGTGAGTGTTCAACTGGCTTTTACTGAGATTAATCATGAGGAGTTTTTATTAGAATTATGTCGACATATTTGAACTTGTTGGTAAAAACACACTTTGGTCAACATGTTTGGTTTTTAATGACTTTTCAGCGAGATGATCTGATGAGTTGAAAGAGGAAATAAAAGTGGTCGCAAGAATTAACCATACCACGCATTGTGTGTATAATAATAATTTGCCTCACGTATATGATGTACCTGTAAAAAATAACTCCACATGAACATTTGAAATAATGTCATTTCTGTTGCATAACCTTCTAAGTTACACAATGTAGGTGTGTTATCTTAAATCATTCATTAACCCTTTAATGTCCCCATCAAGAAAAAAAAAACAATGTCATTTTTCTTTGGGCATATTTAATTTCTTGGAAACTCTAAATTTATCATAAAATGACATTTTGTTTGGTCAAGCGTGGTTTTAAACAGTAAAAAAAAAAGTCAAACTTATGAAATTATTTTTGATATTTGCCCAAAAATAACCTGTTTGATTACAGTTCCTCAACTGTTTTATGAAAAATATGTTTTTAGAAACAACATTTTTTTTGACTCTTTTTTTGGCTGTATTAATTACAAATCTGTTAAGTCTTCACAAGCTTTAATTTACCTAAAAAAAAAAAAATCCTTCTTATCAAATAGGTCTTGGTTAATGCCTCTTCAGTGGCCCCTTTTGAGCTGTGGTGTGCCCCAGGGCTCGGTCCTTTGCCCCTTACTCTTTAGCATACACTCGCTGCCACTCGGTCAAAATGTGCTCAACCACACAGCTAAGAAGGACGTTAAAGGGTAAAGCCTAAAATAATATAATTAATAGTATTTGTTCATATATCCCCACATGAGTCCACATGTGTCGGTTCTAAATGAGATCCTAAGAGTGACAGTTGGCATGGTTTACCACAAAACATGATTATGTACTTCCTGTATGAAACCCACATGCTCCTCGCGCAGAAACAACAATATGCATTGATGGGGTCTGCTCACACGTGGAGGCCAATCAGTTTTGCGGCTGAAGAAAAAAATGTTCTTGCGTCAGAGCGGTGTGGTTTCTGTTCTGTTGAGGCTTTATGTTTTTTTTTTAAATTTTTTATCTAACTTAAAATATGACAAAGCGGTTGCATGAGATGCTTAATAAGGTTCCCACTGAGAAAAAAAAGAATAAATTAAATAAAACATTTCTATAGTTAATTTCAAAGTAAGCATGAAAAAATCTCTTTGCGGTTTTGATAAAACATATTTTTCAGGAAACTATACGGACTTTTGTGGTTGTATCAAATTACATAATTCTGTTTAGTAAGTCCTCACATGCTTTAAAATACCATTAAAAAAAACCTTACGTATTGAATAGGACTTTCTCACGTCCTCCTCATTGGTCCCTTTGACCCGTGGTGTCCCCCAGGGCTTCATACTTGGCCCCTTACTCTTTAGCATATACATGCAGCCACTGGGTCATATTATAAACAGGTTCAGTCACATTTTTAAGAATATATTGACTCAAAATGAACTCAACCAAACAGCTGAGCAGGACATTATTCATCATTATCTCTTTATTTTCATTGGTATTTCTTGTAAAGAACTTATTATTCTACCTCATGACTCACTAGTCTTTTTCTCCCCTTTGTGTACAGGTAAGAGGCCGTCCTCATCCGATCATGACGGGGAATTCCAGCAGGATCAAGCTAGACAACGCCACTCTGTCCCTGTTTCAGGACGCCACCACCAGCATAACTATCTCTGTCCTCTATTTCATCATCACTGCCGTTAACATGATAGGGAACGGCCTCTCCTTGTGGATACTCCTCTTCCGCACCTCCCCCAAGACTTCCACCATCATCTTCATGATTAACCTCACCCTCAGCGACCTGGCTCTGGGCGCCGCCCTGCCCTTTCAGATCACCTATCAGCTGCGGGGCTACAACTGGCATCTGGGGACCAAGATGTGCAAGTATGCTTTATAACTGCAGCCTGATGTCCAAGTATTGGCATCATGTCAATCTCACATTTCCCACGAAGAGTAATATTCATCTAATCTTTCCAAAAAATGATAAATACTCCTTTATTGATGCCTTTTGTTCTGATTCTGTTTTCCCACCAGTTTCCTGACTCTCGTCTTCTTCAGCAACATGTACTGCTCCATCCTGACTATGATGGCCATCGGGATTGACCGCTACCTGGGTATAACCAGGCCCCTGCTGTTCAAGCAAACCAACAAGAGGAAGTCCATCGCCGTCATCAGCATCCTCCTCATGTGGGGATTGGTGCTGAGCGTTCTGTATCCACTGATGACCACGGACCTGACCTACGACATTCCTGAACTGGGGATTATCACATGCTTCGATGTGCTGAAGATTAACATGCTGCCTTCCCTGTCAGCCTGGGCCGCCTTCCTCTTCACCATGGTGTTTGTCCTCTTCCTCTGCCCTTTCTGTGTCACAACGTTCTGCTACGTTAGTGTCATACGCAAACTGGCAAGAGACTCCAAGACTATCCAGAAAGCCAGAGCGATACGCCTGGCCTTCGTCGTCCTCCTGGTCTTCATCCTCTTCTTTGCCCCCAACAACATCCTCCTGTTGACGCATACCGTGTCGAAGCTCTTCTATGACAAGTCTCTCTACATGGCCTACAAGCTGTCTCTCTGTTTCAGCTGCCTGAACAGCTGCCTGGATCCCTTCCTCTACTACTTCGCCTCCATGGAGTTCAGACAGAAGCTGAGGCAAATAATGAATCTGAATAGCCAGAGCAACACGGACTCCATAAAGATGGAGCATAAAGAGTCCGTGTACACCACAAAATGCAACTGTGATGGTCGAGAAGGAGGAAGCAGCGAGGTGTATTTGCTGCCAAACACGCATAAAGAAATAACATAATGAGAGAAAGAGAAAAGAAAAGAGTGAGATAGACGTGAAACAATGACTCGGTGGTCTCTGAAGAAATAATGTGGGATCTTAGTTACAGATACAAAATCACTTAACTCAAGCTTTTCATATGCAAGAGAAACCCAGCAAAGTCCATTTTTACCCCCACCAATCAGCCACAACATTAAAACCATCTCTCTACTATTGTTTAAGATCCCTTTTGGCGTTATATACTTATATGCATATATGTATGTATATGTACACATACAAACACCCATACATACACGTACACAAGAGCAATTTTAAAGTGACTTGTCCAGAGGGGGGAGTTTGAAGAGAGGGGAGAGAGTTCAGCTTCCTGAGAGCCTGGTGGATGAAGCTGTTTGTCAGTCTGGTGGAGTGGGCACGGAAGCTCCGGTACCTTCTCCCAGAAGGCAGGAGGCTGAAGAGGCTGTTTAAGGGGCTGCTGGGGTCACCCACAATGCTGGTTGCTCTCCGGGTGAGGCAGGTGTTGTAAATGTCCGGGAGGGAGAGGAGAGAGACACCAATGATCTTCCCAGCTGTGTTCATCATGCGCTACAGGCTCCACCGGTTGTAGTCAGTGGAGCACCCTCCCACCCCTCAGGTGGCACAGCAGGTCAGGATGCTGCCATTGGTGCCTCGGTAGAAGGTGGACATGATAGTTGGGGGGGGCTCTAGCTCTTCCCATTTTGCAGAAGAAGTAGAGAAAGCAGAGGTCTTTCTGAGGTAGTGAGCCCTAACTGGTCCACTTTCTAGATGAGTTGTTGTTGGATGATGGTATTGAATGCTGAAGTAAGTCTTCTGACACCATTTATCTTTCCTTACATCCATCACACTGGTTGATACTGACCACTGTAGACCAAGAACACCCAAAAGGACCTGCCGTTCTGGAGATGCTATTACCCAGTCATCTAGCCATCAAAATTTGGTCTTTGTAGAAGTCGCTCAGATCCCTATGCTTGAAAATATACACATACCTTGAGTGATGCTGAAAAGTGCAATCGTCTGCGAAATGGCCTCCCTGACCATCTCAGGGCTCCACAGACAACTGACACATTTAAAAAAGGACTTAAAACTTTCCTTGTAGCACTTTGAGATTTGATCCAAATTTAAAGTGCATTATAAATTAAATGTATTATTATTATTATTATTATTAATATCTTATATATATCTTGCTGCCCATGCATCAGCTTAGATGTCATATAATACATCCCACTCTCTGGCTTGTGACATTGTAAGAGATTGTCTTCACATGTCAGTGTTTATAATGTTATGGCTGATCGGTGTATATATACATTTGTTTCCTTTTTTTGTTTATTTTTACAAAATATGTAGCATGGAAAAGTGGAAATAGAAATATGATTTAAACTTAGCCTTTTTTTATTTTCTGAACATAGCTAAAATGTATGTAAATCATAGTTATTTTTACTACTTGGGTTACTGCTGTAACGTTTTAAACTGGGAATGGTTATGATTTGTCATTTTAACTTTTGTAATCCTTAAGCTCCATCTATCCTTATTTATATTTTTCATATTTTACTTGCCTACATCTTAAAGGTCTTCTTCTTCTCTTCCTCCTCCTTATTCTTCTGTTATCTTTAATTTATTTTTTCCCTTTTATTTTCCTAACATCCCAGCTTTTATTAATGACGTTTATTTGCTCTAAGTGGTGTACATTAGTTTAATTGTAATTGTAGTTTCATTTTTCACTTTCAAGCTCCTTAAAATGCACGAAAATAGATTTGAAATGTGTTTCATAAATAAGGATTGAATTTCCTCTTTTTCTTTTGAGGAATGGAATAAGGAACCTGAAGATCTTTGAACCACAAAATTTCAACAAGAAAATCTGGAAACTTACTACAAACACCTGTAACAAAAAATGGACCTAAATAATTAAACAATCAACCAAACCTCTTATTTAAAAATCTATGCACATATGGTTTACTTTTCTATTTTACACATTTTTTGTACTATTTGTTTCATTTTCACAATTCTTTTTCTTTTTTTTCTTTTTCTTTTTTTTTCTTGAATACTTTCTATCGTTTTCGTGGCAAATGATTGTATACTTTTCGCGCTGTATTGTTATCATTGACAAAATTCCTCAATAAAGAATTTTTAAAAAAAGCCCATTTGTAATACGTCATCACGATGCGTCACTGCGTAGGTAGTCCTAGCAAACCTGTGTCAAATGATATCTCTGTCCGAACTGTCACCAACCAGTTCCTGGTAATAGAAGGTAAGACATTTATTTGCTCATTTTCTCCCTTTTAAGAAAAATAAGTTATCATTACGGTAACCGTATGTGTTTTAGAACATGTTTATTATTTAACGTTTCTTCAAGTCGAGCTCTAACTTCATTAACATGGATTCTTACCCTCATAAAGTTAAATAATCGCAGTGATGTCTGCCAGCTTCTCTCCAACTTTTTCTGCTTTGATAGTTAATAATTCCTTATTTATTTCAACCTATGGCTGCAGCTAACGATTGTTTTAATTATAGATCAAACTTTTAGTATATCTTTAGGGATATTGTGAAGATCTATTCCCTTAGTATAGAGAGATAACTTGCTTTGCTCAACTGTCTTGCACCAAAGCTGAAAAAAGTATATATTTTAGATAAGACGAAAAAAAAAACCTTGTCATTTCACATCTCTTGAATTACATTTTTTCTTGGCTTATTAATTATATGATTAATTAATTGTATTTAGTCATTTGACTGCTTGAATAATCATGCATTGTCTCTTCGCCAGTTTCCGTATAATACAAAACTGAGCTCCAAAACAGAGGGGCCACATTTGTAATTTTTAACTCTGTTCATCTCCTTAGGGGCATTTACATATGAAGGCAACCATGGTGCTGAACCCTGTCATTTCCAAGCTCACAGGTAAACTGATTGTGCTGGCGAGTGCTTCTCCACGGAGACGGGAGATCCTCACCAACGTGGTACGATTCCTTCCGGTTGATCGCGTCAAGCAAAATTATTCAACCCCTGTTGTTATTATATATTGTTTAATGGCAAAACACACAATTTCTAAGCTGGTTGCAATAACCTTATCACACAATAACAATTGAAAAAGCTCAGTGCAACAAATATTGCAACTTATTTTCCTAAATATAATGCAAAAAGCTGCTTTTCCTGACAACTGCAGTCTCAGAATTATTTATCCCTCAATGACAAACATCTCTTGGAAACCGTTTTGCTTCTATGACCTGAATTTTTGTAGGGTCTTACGCTATTTATATGCTTATTCATGGGCAAAGACCGCCAGATGTTCAGATTCTTCTTCAAATTCCACTAGAGATTTTCTGTTGACTGTGATGGCCAATCTAGAATATTCCACAACATCTTCTGAGATTACGCCTTAGTGTGTTTTTGTACTTCTGGCCCAGGCTCCAGCTTCAGATGGTGATATGTTTTGCTCTAGGATTTCCTGATGCTTGATGGAATCCGTCTTACCCTTTAGCTGTGCAGGTTTCGTAAGCCTCAAAAGTGACAGTTTTGTCCAGTCTGTACATTTGCATGATGATGGATGCATACATCATCTCTTTATGTGAAATGATTATTAAAGTATTGTTATAAGCTTCAGGAAACCAGTGTGGATGGTAATATTTCTTTCCCCCACGTTTCAGGGCTTAAAGTTTGAAGTGGTTCCATCCTGGTTTAAAGAAACTCTTGACAAGGGACTTTACAAAACGCCTCAGGACTATGCTGTGGAGACCGCCAAACATAAGGCCCTGGAGGTGGCCAGGAGGATGCCCTTTGTGAGTGCAGCTGCATTTACGACTGTGAATGATACATATATTCTCCTTTTGAACTGACGAGACATTGTGTAATGATTTGCTATAGCATCACCTGAAGACTCCACACATGGTCATCGGAGCAGACACTATTGTGGTGAGCAGAGAAAAACATTTTATCTGCTTTCTGTCCGTCGTATGAATTGTTTTATTTGTTTTTTTTAATCTGCATTGTTTTTCATTTGCTCAGACTGTGGATGGCATGATTCTCGAGAAGCCTGCGGACAAACAAGATGCATACAGGATGCTATCCAGGTCAGGGTCTTCTACATTTTTATGAGCTTATATTACGACCTGAAAAGGTTTTTCCTTTTAAACAGAGTGGGTCCTCTTTGTTGTCTTTCAGTCTGAGTGGTAAAGAGCACAGCGTCTTCACTGGTGTGGCTCTAGTCCTGTGCCATGAGAAAGAAAGTAAGTCAAAGTGAATAATGGTTCGACTTAACAGTTTGATTTTCTTCACTTTTTTGTCCTCTGTTTCCAAAATCTACTACAAAGAGAAAAAGCTTCATAGTAAAGCAGGATTTCCTACCAGTTTCCTGAATACAGGAGGTATAAGTGGGCTGTATTTCATTTCTAAACTTCCTTGTCCCAGATGAAGAAGTGGATTACCAGTTGATAGACTTCTATGAAGAAACAAAGGTGAAGTTTGCTGATCTCTCAGAAAACATGCTGTGGGAGTACATCAACAGCGGCGAACCAATGTGAGTGAGGTCTTTTGAACTTTTGTGTTCGACGTGTAATAGTTATTGATTTTCTCTGTGTAGTCACCTCAGCAAGTGTTTGCTCAATGGACGCATTAAAGTCGATGTGAAACCGTTTGTCTTTGGACTTTGAGTTTCTTACGTCTGTGTTTGCCTTGTCACTATTTCACAGGGGTCATGTCAGCAGAAACTCAATCATCGACCCGGTTCTGCAGAAATGTATAATCTGATTTGCTCTGCTTTTGAAGAACATTAAACATAAAAGCCCTGTGTGTATCTGTGTGTGTTTGTACTGATTGGATTGTGCAGCATGTGTTAAAGAGAAATGTTTTTGTCTGTGCCAGGGACAAGGCTGGTGGCTACGGTATTCAGGCTCTTGGTGGCATGCTGGTTGAGTACGTCCATGGAGACTTCCTCAACGTTGTGGGTTTCCCTCTCAACCACTTCTGCAAACAGCTGGATCGTATCTACAACCCACTCACTTCCTCCTCGGACCATGAACGTTCGTCCGTCTACCTGAGGTACAACGGCACCGAACCGCACGAGATACTCACTCAGATGCCGCCGGCTCAGTTCAGCCACAGTCAAGGCTCTTCAGTCAACCACAACCCCTCATGTAGCCCCAGACCCGAGAGCCCATCTACCAAATCAACACCCCAAACCCAGAACAGCCCCTCAGTCAGTCCCGTGCATGAGGTTAGTACCCACATTAGCTTCAATCTCCCTTATTGCCATTATTTATTTTTTTTATTAACCGTCTCCCCTTGTAGGTGAAAAGGAATTGCGGAGAAAATGAAGTGGGTGAAAGGTCAGGGATGTCCTTCAACAGCCTCTGTAAGCGTGTGAAAGATCAGGAGGTAGAGTTCAAAGACTGTGAGGAGACGGCCAGAAGAGGACAGACGAATGACCTCAGTGTGACAGAGACGCAGAACCCTGAGCCGAAAAAAGAGGAACTGCAACGAATCACAGAGCTGCTGGATGGATTCAAAGCCTCAAAGGTACTAAAAATATCAAATAAAGTATTCTTGCATTTTAAGTCTCAGGATCATTTCAGCCCCATGATCCGACTCCTCGACTCTTGAGAAACTACCTCTAGAGTTTTGAATTGTATAAGTGTCGTTATTAGTTTGATCATATTTCACTGACGGCGGTTTTCCTCTGCATCTAAGAAATCAGGGTCTATATTTAGAATAGATTTTAATTTATATTTTGCCCTTTAATTTATTGAAACGCATGACTCCGTTGTCTGATCTTGGTCTGATTTCGACTAGATCAACTCCAATATACAACCTCATTTATTCAGATTTGTTGTTTTCTTCATCTACTTTTATGTCACCTGCTTTAAATGTGCTTTTTCTGTTTTATACATTTTACTGTATAATTTACTGGCGCTTCCGTTTTACCTCAGCGCAGCTCGATAAACGTCTTCTCATGATCCGCATCTCGTCACTCTGGAGGCTCGCGTTGGTTTCTGATTTCCAATTTCAGTTGATTTAATATGGAATTTGTGCAATCTGGAAAGCACCTAAGAAAGAGATACTACTACTACTACTACTACTACTATAATTACTGGCTCAAAAACTTCCTCCGCTCATTGAATCAGCACAGCTTCTATTACAATTCAGTTCTAATAGTTGCATGTTTATTGTTTGTTATCTCACAGTATATTTCTGTCTTCAGCCCCTATAAATTTAAACATTCTGCTTACAAGATCTGAAATATAACTTGGATCCACATCAAAATCTTTTTTGCCTTAGTATTGTAAGAACTTATGAATGAAGTTATGTTCTTTTTTTGTTGTTGTCATTTTACATATATTACAGCGGTTAAAAAATAAGATCTGGATCCTGGTGATAATCAAAATCACTATTTTTTTTTTCCTTTGACCATACCCTGCTTTTCCAAAACACTGTTTTCAAAATCTGTCCAGAACATTTTTGAATAATCTTATCTCGAAAGAAACAAACAAACATTGGTTAGTTCGTATCAGTTCACATCTAATCTGCAGGATGGTGCTGATCAACTCTTAAATCGAGAAAGGGATTAAGTCCATTTTCATAAGTGTTGAAATATCCCTTTAAGAACAACCGGCAAACACCTGGAAGTCTGAAATCACACATTCCAGTCACATGAATACTGGCACATTTACGCCTCTGTCCATTCCGTCCCTCCAAAAACGCTCCAGGCGCTGTTTACCGCATCCAAGCTGTGCGTGTTTGACCTGCTACAAAGCAGACCGGGCCTGGACGCCGCTCAGGTGGCCCAGGACATCAAAGCTTCTGTGAAAGGGTCTGAGTGCCTGCTGGAAGCCTGTGTGTCTCTGGGACTGTTGAAGAGCAAAGAGAGAAGTGAGTCAACAGTCTTCTGCGTCCGTCACAACATGAAAGGCACTTTTATGATCAAAGAATTGAATACACGTTTTTATGGCGTTCTCCTCTCGCAGCACGCCAGAAGCCGCTGTACGAGAACACGGATTTCGCCAGGCGTTTCCTGCTGTCGGATGCTCCTTTCTCCGTTCATTACTACATCCAGCACTGTGACAATAAAATGTGGAATCTTTTCTCCCACCTTGAGAGTTCTGTGCGGGAAGGAACCAACGAGCAGAAGAGCGGTTTGGATCAGAACGCTAAGGATGAGTCAAAGGTGATTTTCAGCCTCAAGTTGATCAAATCTGCATTTGAAGATATTTCACAGATGCTTGATTTTCTTTTTTGTTGTTGCTCTGTGTCGTTTATCCGTTTGAAGGATACTCCCAACAGCGGTAACGACGCCAAACTGAGATTTATGAAGGCCATGCACAACATTGCCAAAATCACGGGAAGCGCTGTAGCGAATTCTTTTGACCTCTCCGGTTTTAAAACTGCCTGCGACCTCGGAGGTAAGGGGAGAACCGAACGCTTCCAAATTGTGTACTAAGAAAACCTATTTTTACACATTATTATTTTATTTTTTTCCCAGGATGCACTGGTGCTATGGCTTATGAGTTCACCAGAGCCCACCCTGAGCTGACTGTGACGGTGTTCGACCTGCCGGCTGTTATTGATTTGAGCGAAGGATTCCGTCCTCTGCACACGGACGACAGGGTGACGTTTGTAGCAGGTCGGTTTCTGCACCCTCAGCAACTTACGTTATTGAGTGGTAATGATTCTTACTGCAATTTATTTTTTGTTTTTTTCCCCCTCTGTGTGAACAGGAGACTTCTTTAAAGATGAATTACCTAAAGCGGACTTGTACATCCTGGCCAGAATCCTCCACGACCTGTCGGATGAGAAACTTAATATCCTGCTGAGAAAAATTGCCAACAAATGCACAGCAGGTAAAAACCCTCAAAGCTGCGTCATGCTTCTAGTCATTCTTACTGCAAAATATGTCGGGCGGGAAAAAATCTGATGAAAATTTAATTGTATTATTTATATACACCTATCTGCCATAACATTAAAACCGCCTCCCTGATATCGTTTAAGGTCCATCAAGCGATGCATTAAATCCACATGAGCTTTTTCAACATTCTGTGTTTCGGTAGCTCTCAGTCCGATCAGATTACGCGGGTTAGCCACGGTGAGCCTTTAGCATCCATAACCCTGTCACTAAAGCTACACGCACACACCGCCAGTCTTAGTGCTCAGATCTGATTTTTTTCTTCTCAGATTGGTTTTTGTTTGTGTAACTGTTCAAATTCCTTTTAGAAGGTGGCCTACGGTGTATAATCCTAATATCCTGACCGGGTCCATTGTGACGAAATAATCAATGTTACTCAGAACTTCCCCTGCCGGTGGTTGTAATGTTATGGCCGAACACTAAATGCTTATAACAGTGTTTTCAGTCATGGCCCAGTGAGACTTGTAGTTTTTCGTCTCGACAGCAGAACTGTGGGGTTTTCATAACCTGTTGAGCCAGACATCATCTGACGTAAAAGACGGAACATTAAAAACAAAACTATAAAAAGGAAAAAGGAAGTGGTTTTAAATCTGATCTATGCTAGTTTTTCCTTCTTCCTCGCTCTCCTCTGCCGAGAGCGAAGAAATGCATGAACACACCTGCAGACACATGATGTTCCTCCACTCTTCTGCCAGGCTGCGGAGTCCTCCTGAGCGAGATCCTCCTGGATGAGGACAGACGAGGTCCGAGGCGTGGGCTGCTCCAGGCCCTCAGCATGGGCGAGGGGAGGCAGAGGAGCGCCGCCGAGTACAGCCTGCTGCTGAAGAGCCACGGCTTCACAACGGCGCACGCCAGTCGC